>JAASFN010000118.1:0-38972 GCA_023333795.1 Globisporangium rhizosaccharum
GCTCACGGCGCCGCAGTCGGCGATCTTGGGCGTCCACGGCGTGAAGCTGCGTCCGTCGGTCGTGAACGGCAAGGTCGTGCCGCGTCCGATGATGTTCCTCTCGCTCACGTACGACCACCGCATCATCGACGGCCGCGAAGGTGTGACGTTCCTCAAGAGCATCGCCGAGTCGGTCGCAGACCCGCGTCGTCTCTTGCTCGATCTGTAAGAACGAGAGAGAGCGAGGACCATGTCATGAGGACCATGTCATGAGGACCATGTCATGAGGACCATGATGAAGCCATGTGAGACTTGGCCACTTGGCCACTTGGCTTAGGATCGCGAACGTCGAGCGTGACGCTGTGCGCCTCGACCAAGGCTTCACGTAGCGCGCATCTCTCTCGCCACATGATCTTGGAACGTCAGGTACCGGTGCAACAGGAAGCCTGTGTCGGTCAATTCGTGTCTTTGCACTGATTTGTGCCAAGTGTGAAATGCGCATCACAAGTTTACTTGGGAAACGAAATGGCTGTTTTCAAAAAGTAGTGCATTTGAACTGATCGATGGATTTTTAGCCACAAAGTGTCCGGATCTGATCGGATGATGATGATGATTCGGTTCATCCGCTAAAGTACGATCGGCCACTATTTCTAGCCTTGTTCTGTGTGATCTTGGTTTTAGTATATGAACAATACAATCCCACGCACAGCGGTTTTCCAGCACTCGACTGGATCATTTCCGAACGTGACACCAGCAAGCAAATAAGGCGAGCAAGCACGAGTGAACGAGCAAGCGCTCGACATCATCGACATGGCGGACGTCGCGACGATGAACAACAGCATCAACGACGCGTTCGCGTCGCACCACCACCTCCTTCACCACCACAACGCAGATGTGAGCGGCTTGGCGCGCCGCTTTAGCCAGATCGACGTGAACGACCAGCGCGAACTCCCGACTGTCCAGGAACTCCTGACGATCGTCAAGCTCCTGCAAGGCGCCGTGCGCGGGATCGGACCAACCGAGAACAGCAGCAGCAGTCCGGTCTTGGACGACGACGAGTCGCCGTTCACGATCTACCGCAGTCCGAACCGCGGCCCGCGCTACTACATCGATCCACGCACGTCGCTCAAGCACCACGCGTCGCCGGGCTCGACGTCGCCGCACGGCATCTACGACCCGCGACGCCGCGGCACGAGCGTCGTCTCGGCGCACTCGCCGTCGCGCGACAGCGGCTTCCACCGCGTCACAGACCCGTACGCTGCATCCGGACTCGTCACACCGCCGCCAAAGCGCCGCGAGAGCCACTACGCCGCCCGTGGTCAGTCGTCGGTGCCGCGACCTGCGACGCGCGTCGCAGCGCTCACGCGCGAGAATATCTCGTTGCTCCCGATGCCGCAGGACCTGCTCGCACGGCGGCGCAACACCGCGGGGTCGATCGTCTCCGGCACGTCGCAGCAATCCAAGATGTCGGCGCGCACGGACGGCGGCGCCGTGTTCTCGCGGCTCTACCAGCCAGACTACTACAAGACGCGGGACCAGAAGCTCCGCGCGATCCGCGACCGGCAAGAGAACTTGAACTTTAACTTCTCGCCCGCGACGAACCACACGAAGCGGCTCTCGATCTCGTCCGTCGACTCGTTCGGGAGCTCCATTGGCTCGATGCAGTCGGCGAAGACCGACATCACGAGTGTCTCGAGTCGGCTCTATGACCCGGACTACGTGAAGAAGCGCAATGCGCGGCTCGCTCGCATGCGCGAAGAGCGCGAGATGCGCGAGTGCACGTTCGTTCCGACGATCAACACGACAAGCAGCACAGCGCAGCACACAGCAGGACATGGACATGGAACCATGGGACGCCGCACGTCGTCGGCGCACCAGGTCTACCGGTCGTAAGACGGGGACGCAGACCAAGAGCGAGCAAGCTGCTGACACACGCGCCACTGTCACCATATCCCACCAACTACTACTACGCACACCCAACGATCACTGTCCGCTGTCGTCGTCACGGACGCCATTTGTACCAAGCTGTCAGCACACGAGCACCTCCCAGTCCGCCGCTAGTCCTCCAGTTGTTGTTCTTCCATTGAGACCGCACCTGCTTGCCAGTCAAGTCCAGGCAAATGCGAGAATCTATGTCACGAAGTTGTAATGTCTATAAATTTGAATTTATTTTTGCGATTTATACGAAATTGGTCTTGCTTGTCATTCTCAACGAAACACGAAGAGCTCGAAGAGCGATCAAGTGACCGACATGCCGCCGCGCAAGAAGCCATTCAGCGGCAAAGCGAAGAAGCAGCAGGTGCAGCACTACTGTATATGGCTCTTGCAAGTATGATAGTAGTAGTAGCAGTACTTGTGCTGACATCGAACGAATGTGCGACCAGCTCAAGGGCAAGCGCGAGAAGAACCGCGCAAAGGATGCATTGGACGACGAGTCACATGCAGCACAGCAGACTGCAGATGCCATCGCAGCGGACGATGAAGACAAAGCGCATGCGCTCGTGATGCCAACACTGCCACCTGTTGCTGCAAAGGTGCGCCATTCACATTGTAGTCAACGCACACAGAACGTCACGGCACTGACACCTCATGCTTCATACTCTGTGTATGGATGTATGCATCATCGCAATAGGACGGACGCCGTGACCTGCGCACGATGTTCCACACCGAGTCGCGTGCAGCAGTCGATGCGCGCAAGAAGGACGCGACGCGTGCGCTCGCGTACGCATCGGACCGCGGCGACTCGCAAGCGATCTACCGCTATGGCATCCAGGACGCGAGCAAGCAGCCCCCGATCTTCACCAAGCCGTCGTGGCGGCGCGACATGACCCCAGACGAGCTCACAGACGTCGAAGCACAGGCATATCTGCATTGGACAGAGTCGCTCGCAGCTGCGCAGCAGCAACAGCCGACAAGCGATGACAACAGCGTCGCAAAGATCAACATGTACGAGCGCAACCTCGAAGTCTGGCGCCAGCTCTGGCGCGTGATCGACCGGAGCGCAGTGCTCGTGCACCTCGCAGACGCGCGGTGTCCGCTGCTGCACTTGAGCGACCGGCTCATTGCGCACATCCGCGACGACCGACCGTCGAAGCGCGTGGTGATCGTCTTGACGAAGGCTGACCTCGTCGCGCCGGACCGCGTCGCCGCCTGGGTCGCGTACCTCGAGCAGCGCTACAATCACACTGTCGCAGTGCTCGCGTACCGCATGGACGCGTCAGAGGCAAGCAACGCAGCGCTCATGCGATTGATTGGCGTTGCAAGTGCTGCGGTCCCAGTCGATGAACGCGAAGTCCCCGAGCGCGACGGCGAGCGGGATGCTCTTGTCGTTGGCTTTGTCGGCGAACCGAACGTCGGCAAGTCCTCGCTGCTCAATAGTCTCTTTGACCGCAAGCTCGTGAGCGTCTCTGCGACGCCAGGACACACAAAGCACTTGCAGACACACTTCTTTGACCGTCCCGAGCTGCTCGACGTCCTGAATCAAGCGACTGCACCAGGTTGTCCTAGTGGTCCTGTCTACCAGCGCGTCGTGATGTGCGACTGCCCGGGCGTCGTGTTTCCGCGCTTCGACGTCCCGCTCGCACTGCAGATTCTGTTTGGGAGCTTCCCGATCGCGCAGACGCGCGAGCCGTTCAGCGCCGTGCGGTTCATCGCTGAGAACTGTCAGCCGCCGCTCCACGAGCTCTACAAGCTCAAGCCAGTCGAAGATGACGATGGCGGTGCGTTTGTTTAGATCCGCACTGGTTGAGTGGCATTTTCTCGTATGTTCGCACTTGGACTAACTCCGAGACGTTGCTACATGCGCACTAGACTGGTCGCCGTACACGCTGTGCGAGTCGTACGCAATGCAGCGCGGGTTCCACGTGAAAGGCGGCAAGTTTGACGTCCACCGCGCTGCGAACGTCCTGCTGCGCGACACGCTCAATGGCAAGAAGGCCGTGCTGTCGTTCCCACCGCCAGTGTAGGCTCTAGCAAGTTGTTGAGATCTAAGGATCAAGAGAGCCACACAATAGTGTCCTCGCAGTATGGACAGCAGAAGAGTGACAGGCACTCGGGTGAAACAAAGGCATTTTCTCTATATGTGTTTTAGCAAGGTTTTGAAACCCTCTGTGTTTTACTTGCTTAACGCAACGCAATCATTTCGACTGAAGCAACTGGAGACGAGATGCTGCGGAGAGTGGCGCGTCGCGCTGCGTGTGCTGCGCGTGTGCCGGTGTCTGCCCACGCTGGCGCTGTGCGGCACTTTGCCCATGCGCACGACAAGCCAAGTGCGTGTGTTGCATGATCTCTCGCTGCTTGTGTCGAAAGTGCAGTCACTGGAACGCTCGTGATGCAAGAACGAACGACATGGAAGCGCTCATGTTCACACTCTTCTTGCGTCTGTGTGTGTGTCTCTCTCTGTGTGTACGTGCTGCTTTTACATGTGCAGAGGACTGCTGGAAGTGCCACCATGCGACCGACTGCTGTTCGTTCTTCTGCAAGAGCTGTGACGCGATCCAGCCGATCAACCGCGAGAGCGCGTGCGACTACTTTGAGATGTTCAAGATGTGCGTCTGCGTCTCCACGTGTGCATGAGCTGCGTGCATTTGTACGAGTCGCTCACAAACACATCACTGCGTCTGTCATACACGTGTTCAGTCCAAAGAACTTTTCGCTCGAGCAGCGCAAGATGGAGCAGACGTACTGGAACCTGCAGAAGCGGCTGCACCCGGATCTCTACGGCTCCAAGTCGGACGTACGTTCCCCTTTCGTCCATACTTGTGTCGAGGCTCGCGTCTGCTCTAACGCCTGATTGTCTGTGCAGTTTGAGAAAGAGCTCTCCGCGATGAACGCCGCAGTGATCAACGACGCGTACAACATGCTCAAGACACCGAACACGCGCGTCAAGTACCTGGTGCGTCCTACCATTGCTCACGATAGATGCATAAGAGCTCTATCATCTGGTCCAGTAGCTCACGCACGCTCTGTATCGATCTCGCCCGAATGTCTAGCTCGCTTTGCATGGCATTGACGCGCTGGGTGAGAACGCGAGCACAGCAGTGGACCCTGCGCTGCTGATGCAGACGATGGAGATCCGGTGCGTCAGGACTTGTCATGTCATGCAGGACGTGGTGACTTGTCAGTCGCTCACGTATCGCTGTTGCGATTGTAAAAATCCGATAGTGAAGAAATCGAGGACGCCCCAGATGTCGAAGCGCTCAATGCGATCCGCAAGCGCATCTCGGAGCAGATCGACGCGATCATCCAGAAGCTCGGCGAAGTGTACGACAGCAAGCAGGACCTCGATGCAACGAAGAAGTACGCGGTCGAGCTCCAATACATGGTCAAGTGCGCCGAAGAGATTGACGTGAAAGAGGAGCAGCTCGACGAGCTCGCGTAAGAGAACAAGGGCGACGCCAGGTGCCTCCATGTCATGCACAAGAGACAAGAGCGAGAGACGCAGTACAGTTGGTCTCAATGCGTTTGGCATTCGTTTGGGTCTGCTGCTGCTGCTGCTATTGTGTATGGCGGTTGGATGGAGCGCAAGTGTGTGGGATCTCCATGGTCTGTCTGTCTAGTTCAGTGGCGAGTCCGACATGCCTCGACTGGCGAGTGTCTGGTGGCTGAGCCCTCGAGCGTTGAGTGCACGAACGACTGACTGACTGACTGGAGAGAGAGAAGGACGTGAGCGTCGCTAGCGCCGTCCACCGCGCTGACGCACGCTCAGCTCCAACGTCGCGCCGTGGACAAAGTTGTAGTGCGCGCAGCTGAGCGTGTCTTTGAGAAAGCCAATGGGGATCTTGAGCTGCTGCTTGTTCACGGGCATGCCCGCGAGCTCGCTCTATAGTGATAGACAGACACGCAGTGCTGTGTGAGTCGTACGAGCCGACGTCACATAGTCACACAAAGACCCTCGAGACGTACCGAGAGCTTCTCTTTCACGGCGCGGATCGTGCTCATGATGTCGACTTCGATGCTCAGTGACTGACCCTCGAGCTTCCACTGCGCGTGCTCTGGCTCGTTCGGGACCGCGATCACGAGACGTACCGAGCCCTAGACAGACGAACAACCAGTCAAATGCGTCAGGACCAAGACAATAGCGAGGATAACGCAGGTCGATGGCAAAGGACGTACTGGATGCAAGGCTGCAAACTCGGCTTCTGGGAGCAGCGCAGTGTCGGTTCGCTGACGCTTCGCTGCTGGCTCTGCATCGTCGGTCGACTGACTCGCTCCAGCACCTGGTGCGGGGATCCCCATCGGTGCGCCAGGTGCGCCAAAGCTCGGAGGGACACCAGGCGGACCTGCTGGAACACCAGGCGGACCACTGACAACACCCGGTGGTCCCATCATCCCTGGCGGCCGCACACCTGGCGGTCCCATCATACCTGGCGGTTGCATCCCAGGCGCAAACGCGACACCAGGCGGTCCAGGTACACCTGGCGGCAGTATCCCTGGAGGCATCGGTGCACCTGGGTATCCATGTGGCGGGAACCCAGGACGCGGTGGTGGCTGCTGGCCAAATGGTCCTGGCGCTGGTGCAGCTGCCGTAGCTGTCGTCCCAGGAAGTGGTGGTGCTGCATGATCGTCGTCATCATCGTCGTCGTCTTCGTCCATTGCATCACCGTCAACGTCCGGCTGCTGGGTTGTAGCACTCGCTGCCGGTGCAGACGTCGCCTGTACAAGCCGCGCTTCCTCCTCTGCTGACGACGCAAAGATGTCGGCGCGCTTGGTCGCAAAGCGCCGGAGCGAGTCGGCAATCGCCGTTCCTGCCGCGTACGAGCTCTCTTTTTGCTTCTCCAAGTGCCGCTGCGTCTCTTCGCGCCACTTGGGGTTCATGAGCAGAATGCGCATGTGCTCGTTCGCATCCGCGGACGACACAGCTTTGCCGTCGACAGTGAGCAGCTGCGCGGCGGCTGGTGCCGTCGGCGCAGTCGCGAGCGGAACGTAGTCTTCGACGACTTTGATCTCTGCTTTTGCACTCGCAACGTCGTCGTCCGAGTCGTCGTCCATGTCCATGTCGTCGTCCGAGCCTTTTGCATCTGCAGCAGCATCAGCAGCCGCCGCGGCCGCAGCAGCAGCTTCCTCCTCTGCGTCATCTAGTGTGATCGTCTCAACGACAACAAAGTCGTGCCAGTCGATCTGTGCGAGCGCGAGACGCTCAGCGTCGCTCGCAGCAGCTTCCTGCGCACGGCGCTCTTGCTCCGTACGGTCCCACTCGAGCCGGTGAACGCACCGATCGAGGACTTTCATGCGCTGCATGCCGTTTTCTATTCTGTTTACGGGACAACAAAGCAACCCAATGCGGTCAATGCCGTAAACGAACCACTCAATACGGACACACGGACCTACCTCTGCATCTGCGTCTCTGTGCGCGCGAGCACCTTTGCGTAGCTCTCGACCAGTGCCGTAAAGTACGCAAAGTGCGCGTGCGTGGGCTTGAGGAAGTCGAATTGCGGGTTGCGCTGCTCGCGCGTCGCGAGACCTTCGAGGAACGCCGTGCCGCTCAGCGCTGTGTACTGCGCAGTCAAGTACAGAATCTCCTGGTCCAAAGCGCTCAACACTGGGTGCTTGATCTTGAACTGCTCCTCGTCCGGCGGCTCGAGCGCAGTCTCTTTGATCTTCTTCACGACCTTTGCAGTCGCCGCTTCGACGGCTTTGCGCTCGACCACGACTGCGCCGCTGTCTTCTGCTGCTGTCGCCGCCTGTGTCGCAGCTTCTGTCGTTACGGCAGCGTCGTTTGCTGTCTCGTTGTCTGCGTCTGTAGCTGCTGCTGCTGCCTCCGAGCTGCTAGTGCTGCTGTCCTGTGGTTCGCTCGCAGCAGCGGCTGCGCGCTCGGCTTCCAGCGCATTCTGCTCCGTGATCTCGCTCACTTTTTGCTCGTAGTACGCGTGGTACGGGTCCGACGCGCGCAGGAACGCAAACTTGGCCGAGACCGTCTCGCCTGCGATTTTGCGCTCAAAGCTCCGGCCGTTGCGCGCGACGAACTGCGCGGTCTTGTCGACAACTGCGCGGATGTCGGGCGGCGGGACGATCACGCCCGTGACGCGGCCCTGCGTCGTCGCGCTGCTGCTCTCGGTCGTGCTCTCGTCTGTCATCGTCGTCGCTCACTGTCGCTGTCGTCACGCACACACAGAGACGGTGTCGTTGTCGTCGCAGATCCAAGGTGTCGCCTTTTGCTTTCGTTCGCTTTGCGCGGCAAACCACTCAAGTATTTCGATCCTGTGAACACGAAAATACAATAAAAGGAGACAATAGACTCGAAAATGCTAGTAAATCGAAAAGTGAAGTGCATGTTTTCAAAAATACCAAAAGAAGCCACCATGAAGCGCTCACACGTCGCAGATTGATCACACGCGCTCCATGTACTCGTCGTCGACTGGGCGGTCGCTAAAGTCCTCGCGCTTGTTGAGCTCGACGTTCACTTGCGCCTGCAGATCGTGCACACATGCATCGCAATGAGCACGCTGTAGCTCACAGGAGGACGTTGTGGGTCAAAAGCACATGACGCACCGTCATGCAGCCCTGTGTCGACGCGTACGTGCACTGCGCAATGCAGCGAATGAGGTCCGAGAGGTCGCGCGCCGGTGGGATGCAAATCGCGAGGCAGTCGCACACAATGCTCGCGACTTGGATACAGTTGTTGAAGCGCTGCGAGTGCAGAGCGCACAAGGTCAAGCAGTCAGACACAACAGCAGTAGCCGACGCTCACTGGACAAGAGCAGCAGCAGCACGTACAATCATGCGGTTGTCCCACTCGTCAGGGCGAAGACTGTGGCGATCCATGACCATCATGCGCGTCGCGGACACTGCGCAGCCGTTGCATGCAAACGCCTACGACACACATGAGAGCACCAGCCACGTAGAGTGTGAGTATCGCCAATGATGCTGTTGCAACTCACGCGCTCTTACGAATGTACCTCGACGCAGAGACAGAGGTTTGGACACGACGCTTCGCCGCACTGCCCAGCGTACAGACACGGCACAAAGCCGTCCATATAGCCTTGGCAGCACGTGTACTTGCGCATGTCGTAGTGCAGCGCTTTGCGGCGGATCACGATCTGCGCGCAGCACGGACAGAAGCACGAGCTCAAGCAGCCTGTGCGTTTGTGCAGATTCCGACACGCGCATGAGTCTTTCAAGCCATATCTTGGACATATGCGTACAGTTGCCAAAGCGATAGACAAAGAGACGTACAGAGCGGATCGGCGCGCGGCGCTTCCACCATGCTGACTGCGAACGCGTTCTCGCCATTCTTGCGTGGATCGCCTTCGACTGGCTCGCCCGAGAAGAGGAAGCAGCACATGCTGGTGTTGTTGTTGCGAGCACGCGCGCTATTGCAGAGTGCTGCGTCTACAGCGATCTGATTCTCATTGCGCGAGTGCGTAGTGGCTGCTCATGTTGCTCTTGAAGCTCAACTGCCGTATCTGCTGCCGTTGCGAATATTTTCTTCAAATATTTTATTAAAAAATGTCTAAGAAGTGTGTTCAATTGGCTGTTGGTGTGCGCCACACAAGACTCGCGTGTTTTTTTGGTGTGGTCACGCTGGTACAGTGAACCGTTCACGGACGGACCTCTTCGGTACAATGTACCGCCTGGTGACGGACCTCCCCGAACACAGCTGGAAACAACCTTCGTCACTCCCACATCATCACGCGGACTCACAGACGCAGACGCCTGCGCGAGCGAGCGAACGAACGAACGAACGAGAGAAGCAACGAAAGAAGCACACGTGTGTGTGTGTGAACGCGACTGCTGCAGTGCGCGCTGTCGCGGCATCCACATCGTCACTCTTCGTCCCTCCTCTCCCTTCATCTTCATCTGCACACGCGACACAGCTGCTGCTGCTCTCCCTCGCTGTCGGAACGCGAGCGAAAGATACGCGAGCGAGCGCAGACATCGACAGACACTGACTCGAACGACCAGACGTACGTGTGCTTGTGTGATTCTCTCAGTAGCGATCACTGCAGCTCGACTGACAGCTCCGTGTGGATATGCGCTGTTGTGACGGTCGCTAGGTGCTCGCGACTAGCGCACAGTAGCACGACGTGGCATGTGGCGACGGCGCGGATCGATCGGCGGCGGCAGCACGTCGTCAGCGTCATCTACGCCAGCAAAGAACGCAGTCGAGTCGCCAGGCCAGTCGAACTCGTTCACAGGGTACCCAACGACACCAGGCGGTGTCCATGGCAGCAGCAATGGGTCGCCCTCTGGCACAGACCCGCGCACAGACCGTTCAGACAAGCCGCTGATCTTCACGATCGACGTCCCAACGCCTGGTCCACTCGGTCTCGACCTCCGTGCGCGGCACATTGAGCGCGACAAGCCGCAGCGCGGGTGCATCGTCAAAGGCTTCCGGCCGCTCGATGGCGGCCGGCGCGGGTACGTCGAAGAAACGGGGCGGGTTAAAGTCGGCGACATCCTCCAAGTGATCCATAAAACCCACATTGACGACCTCCCGTTCGAGCAAATCGTGAACCACGCGATCCAGCTCCAGAAAGACTTGAGCGCCTGGCCACTCCGGCTCGAGTTCAAGCGCGAGCCACCGAGCGCAGCCGAGCGCGAGCGCGAAGCGAGTGGGAACCGTCCGCGACGCTCGAGCTTCTTCCGGTCGTCGATCATTAACCCAGCGCAAGATGGCAACTTTAACGAGAAGCTCCAGTACTTTCGTGGTTTTTTCGCGAATCGCATGCCCACAGGCGGCGCAGCGCCGAAGATCAAAGAGAAGCCGCAGATGCCGTCGTCCGAGACTGTGCACGAGATGTACCGAGACTTGCTCCTGAAGCGCGGCGTCCCGGACGACGTCATGGACGAACTCATTCGGATCGAGTCGCTCGAGACAAAGTGGCACGTTGTCTGGTACGCGCAGCAGCACGAGAACGAAGAGCACACGCAGTCGAGCAGCGCAGACGCAGCGAAGCTCGCAGAGAGTCTCGTCGAGCTCAAGTGGGACAACAAAGGCTTGAAAGACCTCGAAGCGCTTCGGAACAAGATCTCAGTCGGCTCAACCGAGTGGCTCGAAGCTTTTCTCGCAAACTTTGGTCTCGACTACCTCACGATGAAGCTCCCGGACCCGTCGCCGTTTGCGATCGAGCACCACAAGTACGAGAAAGCGACGCGCGTGTGCGAAGTCATCTTGCGGATCCTCCGGTCGCTCACGCACTTCTCCGCTGGCGTCGAAGCGATCACGAACGTCCCCGGACTCGTGAAACGCATTGCGCTCTGCTTCCACACGGACAATGGCGACTTGAAGAAGTACACGCTCCAGCTCCTCGGCATCGTGTGCTACAACAGCGCTGCAGGTCACCAAGCTGTGATCCAAGCGTTTGACCACTACAAAGAGACGAAAGGCGAGAGCGTGCGCTTCAGCTGTCTCCGCGACGCGCTCAAGTCTGCGCGATACTCGCTCGTGTTCAAAGAAGACGTCCTGAGCTTCGTGAACATCATTGTGAACAAAGCGATTCGCTTAGAGGACCGACTGGCGATCCGCTCGGACTTCATTGCGCTCAACATGGCCGGGTACTTTGAAGAGATCCGCGCCAAGTCGCTCGCAGTGCAGCGGAAGAAGTACCCGCTCACGACCGACGCGTCGCCCGAGCCAGCACCACTGCCAGCTGCAGCAACACCATCGCCAGTCTTGATTCCACTGAAGCAGCAACAGGCAAAGAGCGCAATGCCGTCGCCGATCCTCCGGTCCGAGACAGCGCCAAGTACGAAAGGCGCAGCGAGTGCGTTCTCGCTCAATCGCAAGTACAGCATGGGCACGATGAAGCAGAGTCCAGTGCTACGGCCGCTCTCGCGGTCGTTCGTCACGAGCAAGAGCGCGCCGTCGTCGCCGATCGAGCGCTCGGACTCGATGACGCCGTCGCCAACGCACGTCCCGACGCGGACGTCGTTGCCGCTTGACCGCGATGGGAACCTCAAGCCGTCGGTCATTAGCAGTATGGTGAACCACACTGGCGGCACGATCATCAGCAGCACGGTCACGCAGCTGCGGAACCAGCTCGACAATGTCGAGAAGCAGATCGACGTGTTTGAGCGGTTCATGGAGGAGGACCGAAAGGACACGATCTACGAGCACACGGACCTGTCGTCGATCGCAAGTGTCTTCAAGACGCTCGCGCAGAACGTCCAGCACGACACGGAGCTCTCGGCCTGTTTTCTCTCGATCCTCCAGCAGCTCTTGTTCATCCCTGCGGACCGTGTGATTGGGAAAGAGATGTGGGCGCTGTGCGAGCGCTTGATGAAGCAAGTGGGACTACTGGCGCCAGTCGAAGAGGTCAAGAGCTTTGAGCTCGGGTACGAAGATCGCAAAGCGCTCTTGCGCATGCGCGATCGGTACTCGCAGTTCCTGCGGCAGTGCGCGGAGGACGACCCGACGTTTGTGTACGAGATGGGACCCGTGATCTTGATCAAGAACCGCGACCCGGCGGACGATCTCTCGGACGTACTCACAGCAGATGAGACTGACGAAGAGGACGCACCGGAGCAGTACGTCGCACAGGACCATCCGGACCTGGTCAAGTACTTTAAGCTCCTGAAGATGGGCATGCCGCTGGACCACGTGAAGCTCAAGATGCGAGCGGAAGTCCAGAGCTTTGACGCGTCGATCCTCGAGACGCCCGACAAAGTCATTCCGGTCGCCAAGGCTGAAGGCGACGCGAGTCCCAGCAAGCCGCAAGGCACGCGCGCCGACGTGCATGACAAGTACGTCAAGTTCTTCAAGCTCAAGTCGATGGGCATGCCGCTACCGCACATCCAGCTCAAGATGCAAGCTGAGGGCTTGGACAGCAGCATCCTCGAGACGCCAGAGCTCCTGCTGGATGACGACGGCAACGTTGTCAAAGCCGACGCACCCGCTGCGTTCCAAGGCATCGCAGTGAAAGACCACGAGAAGTTTGTCAAGTTCTTCAAGCTCCTAAAGATGGGCATGCTAGTCGACCATGTGAAGCTCAAAGCGTCGGCAGAAGGCTTGGACGCCGCACTCTTGGATGCGCCAGACACGCTCTTGAACGAAGACGGCAGTGTGTTTGTCCCTGCTGCAGCAGAGCCGCAGGGCATTGCTGTCAAGGACCACGAGAAGTTTGTCAAGTTCTTCAAGCTCATGAAGATGGGCATGCCGGCCGAGCAGATCAAGCTCAAGGCGAGTGCAGAAGGCTTGGACGCGAGTCTCATTGATACACCGGACGCACTGCTGAACGAAGACGGCACGCGGTTCACACCAGGCGGTGGCAATGTCGTCAAGGGCACGCCAGTGAAAGACCACGAGAAGTTTGTCAAGTTCTTCAAGCTCCTAAAGATGGGCATGCCGATGGACCATGTGAAGCTCAAGGCATCGGCAGAAGGACTCGACGCAAAGCTCCTCGAGACGCCCGACGTCTTGGTTGACGACGATGGCAAAGAGATCGTCGCGACGGATGCAGCAGCAGACGATGGACCAAAGGGCACGCCAGTCAAAGACCACGAGAAGTTTGCCAAGTTCTTCAAACTGCTCAAGATGGGCATGCCGATGGACCATGTGAAGCTCAAAGCCAGCTCTGAAGGACTCGATGCGGCGCTCCTCGAGACGCCCGATGTCCTCGTTGACAGCGACGGCAAAGAGATCAAAGCGCCAGTCAAGGGCATCGCAGTGAAAGACCACGAGAAGTTTGCCAAGTTCTTCAAGCTCCTGAAGATGGGCATGCCCCCGCCGCACGTGAAGCTCAAAGCGTCAGCGGAAGGACTCAATGGCGACTTGCTCGACACGCCCGACGTCTTGGTCGACGACGACGGCAACGTCCTCAAAGCCGAGGCTGTGCTCATCAAAGCGTCGGAGCATCCGAGCTACGCCAAGTACTACAAGCTCATGAAGATGGGCATGCCGCGGCCGCAGCTCGAGCTCAAGATGCAAGCAGAAGGTCTCGACACGAAGCTCCTCGATACGCCAGACGCACTGGTCCCAGAAGGCGACCCTACTGCTGCTGCAGCAGCGGCTGGACCGCCAAAGCCTGCACTACCGCCGCCGCCGCCAAAGCCCAAGCTCCGAAACTTGTACTGGGACATTGTCAAGACGGAGGTCACGAGCGGCACGATCTGGGAGAAGTTTGCACAGGACAGCGCACCAGCAGCAGCAGAGTCGGCGCCAGTGAACAGTCCAGCAAGTGCGTTGAACGAGCTGTTCAAGAAGAAGAACGCCGCTGCTGCTGGTGCTGCTAGTGCATCTTCAGCAGAGAAGCCGCGGGACGTGGTCTTGGACCAGTACGTCCGCAAGCTCTCGGAGATTTTTGTGAACAAGCCGCCGGCAAAGGCGAAAGAGAGCGACGACGCAAAGAAGCCAGCGAAGAAGCGCGCGCCGACGCGTGTCGCACTCATTGACGTCAAGCGCGCGAACAACATTGGGATCATGCTCGCGCGCTTCCGCATGCCGTACTTTAAGATCCGCGACGCCGTGCTCCTTGTGGACAAAGAGACGCTGTCGCTCGAGAAAGTCTCGGCGCTGCTCCAGTTCGCGCCTGAGGAAGAAGAGCTCGCGGCCGTGAAGAGCTACACGGGGAACCCCAAGCTCTTGGGCGACGCGGAGCAGTACTTTCGCGAAATGCTCTGCGTCCCGCGCCTGCCGACGCGGCTCCAGGCGATCCACGCGACGTGGCAGTTTGACACGTACGTCGACGAGCAGCAGAAGCTCATGACGGCTGTGAGCAGCGCCTGTCGTGAGCTCGAAGCCTGTGAGCCACTGAAAGAGATCTTCCGCGTCGTCCTAGAGCTCGGGAACGCGCTGAACGACGGCACAGCGCGTGGCGGCGCCAAGGGCTTCCGGCTCAACATCCTCCTGAAGCTCAACCAGGTCAAAGCCGCCGACAACTCGATCACGCTGCTGAACTACGTCGCGCAGCTCTTGCGCGCCAAGGACCCGCGGATCCTCGAGTTTGACAAGCTCCTGCCGTCGATCGAGAGCGCGAGTCGCGTGACGGTCCAAGTCCTGCGCGCTGGTGAGAGCGCTGTGCGCAAAGCCGCGGCGCTGATCGTCGACGAGCTCGAAGCGCACGCCAAGGTCCCGCCGTCGACGTTCCCGTCGCCGCCGCACTTGGACGGCGAAGAGCCCGTGATCATCACTGACCGGTTCCAAGACGAAGTCAAGCCGTTTGCAGACCGTGCGAAGACGATCGCTGACAACATTGTTGAGCAGCTGGACCAGACCATGAAGAGCTTTGAAGACACTGCGAGCTTCTACGGCGAAGACCCGTCGAGTCCCGAGTGCGGCCCCGACGCGTTCTTCTCGATCTTCTACTCGTTTGCAAAGCTCTTGCAGTCGGCAGATCGCGACAATGAGCGCAAGCGCATTGCCGAGGAGCGACGCATTCGGCGCGACGAAGAAGCCAAGAAACGGCTCGAGATGCTCAAGAAGAAGAAGCAAGCGAGTTCGTTTGCGTCGCTCAAGGCCGGCGACGTGGACGACATTGTCGAGAAGATCCGAGCGAAGCGCGTGGCCGAGAAGCGCGCCGAGCTGTTAGAAAAGCCGTTTGAAGCGTCAGCGCGGACGAGTGACGCGAGTGGCAGTGGCTCGCTTGGACCGAGCGCTGCGCCATCGTCGTCGTCATTGAGCAGCAGCCAGGGACCGAGCAGTAGCAGTCGCATCATGCACCGGCAGGTCAGCGCCGAGAAAGTGGCAGTAGCATAAGTTAAGCGAGCGTAGTAAGAGAGCGAGAGAGAAGTAGGCGAGTGTAGTCAATTGGACATGCGCTGGGGCGATGCGATGTAGATACGTGTGTGTGTGTGTGTGTGTGTTGGTTTGTCCTGCTTGGAAGGCGTTGTGCTAGAGCTGCTGATACAATGCAACACGTTTTGTCTCGTGTAGAAGCACGTCGTGTTGCAGGTGCGTCTATTCAAGAGAGAACAGAGCTCTCTATTCGAGAGTGTGCTGGATTTCAATGCAAAGAACGATCGCCAAGACGCGAAGAGCGGCAAGAAGCGCAGCGGCATGAACGGCTACGCGCAGGCGGCTGGCGCAGCACCGAGCCGCTTTAGCTATGGCGACGCAGCAGACGCTGGAACGGTACGCGTTGGACTCGTTGGGAATGGATTCTCGCGCAGCACGAGCGAGTGCGTGGCGAGTGACAAGCGGATGCAATGCACAGCAAGCACGAATGGGTTTGCCAGTTTGCTCGCACGCGTCCCTTCGCTCGCGCTCGCTTTGCGTGGCATGTGTGTGTACGAGCCTCCCGCGTAGTCACTCACTTATTCACTTGCTTACTCTCGCTCGATACGTCGCAATGGACTGGCAGTCGTCGTACCAGATCCCCCAAGCAGACCAGGTACAGTCAGCGGCTGCTGCTATCTATCACACATGCACATGGACAACTGTCACGCATGCATCGTTAGCGCACTCACACATCATATTCCTATGCGCGTATGTGCTACGACAGGAGGTGAAGCTCTGGAAAGACACAAAGGACCGACGCAAGTACGAAGACCTCTCGGACCTCTACGCGATCATCAAGGTGCCGCAACGACCGAAAGGAGCCACTGCGATTGCGAGGCGTCACGACACTCGGTGTAGGCTTACATCGCTATTGCTCTTGCTCTCGTGATGCCAGACAACTGAACATCTCGAAGCTGCGTATGTCCGCGATGCGATCACACCGGATGAGGTACGACTTGCTCCTTGCTCCTTGCGCGTATCTAGATCGCACAATGTCTGCAACGGCGTATGCGTACTTTCAACTAAACTAACGAACGAAACCAACGCTGGATACAACGACGTGGTTGCAGTACACGGAGGCGTGCACGAAGCTCATTTCGCAGTTCAAGACGGCGGAGAACGCGCTGCGGCTGAGCGGCCACCTCGCGAGCATCGAAGCGTTCATTGCGCAGTACCGACTCGACTGTCCGCGTGCGCTCGAGCGTCTCGTGCGCATCGGCGTGCCAGCGACGGTTGTGCACAACACGACGAACCGCAAGACCGACTCGGTGAACGTCGCGCAGACCGTGCAGAGCTTCATCACGGTCATGGACGTGCTCAAGCTCAACATCCGCGCCGTGGACGAGATCCAGCCGCTCGTGAGCGAGATGATGGCGAGTCTGACGCAAGTGAGCGGCTTGCCGCCGGACTTTGACGGCCGCGCAGCCATTGAAGGCTGGCTCCGCACGCTCAACGGCTTGCGCGCGTCGGACGAGCTCGACGACGAGCAGGCGCGCCAGCTCAGCTTTGACCTCGAGCGCGCGTACTCGTCGTTCATGGCGTTCCTAAACAAGTGATCCCTTCATTGTCTTTTTCCTACGTTGTTGTAGTCACTTGCAAGCGTGGTTGTTGGACTCGAGTGTGGCGCAACAAGAGCAACAACAGCAGCAACAACAGCAGCAACAAGCAAACAAGCAACCAAGCAAGCAAGTGTCGCTGGAGCTACAGTTGTTGCAGCAACTAGGAACGCTTGCGCCTTGAGCCTTGAGCCTTGTTGATGACCCCAGGTGGCGTCTTCAATGTAACGCGATGGCGTCAAACAGGCGACTGGTAAGGCAGCAACGTGGCAAAGAAGGTCGGAAGAGAAGAGCGCGCGAGCGAGAGGCAACCACAATCATCAAGAGTGTGTGTGTGTGTGAGTGTGTCGTCCAAGTTGCCTTGACGACGACGGAGGAATCCCAAGAGAGCGAGCGCAAGAGAGCAACTGCGCGCGATGTGCTCCCAGTCGTCAAAGCATACATCAAAGCATACATCACTACTAGTACGTCGTGGTCACCTGGTGGACCCCTCATGGCAGTTCGAATAAAAGCTGCAACGCTTGTGTGGGATGATGACGTCAAGCGATCAGATCCGATGTCCTGCACTCGCAGCTGCGCGTGCAAAGCGCTCTTCGTGTGCGCGACTTGCACCATGGCGAGCAGGCTGTGTGTATGCACCATGGCCGAGCAGGCTATAGTGTGTCTTGTGTGGACAGCAGCAGCAACGTGCTGCTGCAGAACGGATCGAATACATTGCGTTCATCCGGTCCGCGCTAATATTCGCGGCCGGTGCGCTAACTTACTGCGTGAGGCGTGCTGCTCTTACGACGACGACGACTGTAACTACGACTGCGACTACTGCAACGACTGGTAGGACACTTGCTCACACACACGGCGTCGACATCGAGTGGTACGCGTAGTAGTGGTCGTCGTAGTCCACGTCGCCATAGTGCACGTCGTCGTCGTCGTCAATGTCAACTTCGAGCTCCGAGTACCGCAGCGCGTCTTCGTCGTCGTCGACCTCGGTGCTGTCGAGCGACAGCGCGGGCTCGTGCTTGTTACTGCTGCTGCTGTAGACCTCCTCGCTGTCATTTTCCTTCGCCATGGAGCTGCTCGTCTCAGACGCAAGCTCGACAACTGGCGTGAGCGACGCGAGGAAGTCCCAGTTCGCAGCGAGCGCCTCGTGCGTGCGCGCGACCTGCGTGTTCACTTCGTCGACCATGAGCCGGATCGCTGGTGTCGTGATGCTCGCAGTCTCAATTGGCAGCTGCGAGGCTTGCAAAGCGCGCACACGCGCTGCCTCTGCGACGTACAGCGCGTGGTTCTTGTCTGCGACTGTGGTTGGAAGCGTCATTGCGCGCTTCGTGAGCGCGGGTTCGAGCAAGAGGAACTCGTCGTAGCACGAGAGACGCTCGGGGAGCGACAGCGCTGAGCGGCGCGCGCGCGAGCGTCGTCGCGACCCGCGTCGTCGCCGCAGCTTTGTGAGCGCAGTGTCCTGTGGCTGCTCCTCTTCTTCGGCTTCACCATCAACTGGCGCTGTTGCTACTGCTGCTGGCATCTCTTCAACAACAGTGAGTGGTGCGGCGACGTGTGGCGCCTCTCGTTGCATACTTGTGGCTGATGCAATAGCGGAGACTAGCTCCTCGACCACTTCAATAGCCGTAGCTGCTGCTGGTATCTTGGCTGTCTCAGTTGGGGCTGCAGCAGTAGCGTCGAGCGAGCCCGTGCGCACAGACTTGCTTCGTCGCCGCGTGCGCGACTTCTTTGGCGATGGTGCTTGTGCTTGAGCCTGTGGCAGTGGCGCAGGCTCAGTCTCTGCGACTGAAGCTGCTGGCTCAGTCACGAGCTCTTGCTCGTTCACTGGCACTGGCACTGGCACCTGCACTGCTTCGACCACTGGGTCAACTGGTGCTGCAGGTGTCGTGATTGCGTTCGGACGTCGCGCTGGCAAGACTGTGTACTCTTCGATCGTGACGAAGCTGTGGTGGCGCTCTGGCACGTCCATGTACTCGTCAAAGCTCGCGATGCTCGAGCGCCGCGCGCGCGCTGGCAAGACCGTGAACTCTTCGATCGTCACGGTGCTCGTGTACATCGACTCGGCGCGTCCGCGGGTCTTCTTCTTCTTCTTGAGCTTGGGCTTTTCCAGTGGCGGGAGCTGCACTGGCGGCGGCGGCTCGTGCTGCGGCTGCTCCTGGTCCTGCTGCATTGTATCGTCGTCCTGGTGACTGGCGTCTTGCTGGGTCATGAGGAGGTCCTGTGGTTGGAACGCCTGTGCAATGATGATCGGACTGCTCTTGCTGCTGCTGCTCACGTGCTGCTCTTTGATACGCTTGACGGTGGCGCCATCGTCGTCTGTGAGCAAGAGCGCGGCGTGGTCGCTCGCGGCGTACGAGTAGTCGAGCACGCTGCGGCGCACGGTCTGGATCGCTTCGACGAGGCGCGAGATCTGGAACATCATCGTGCTGGTCGTGCGGATCGCGTCGTGACTAGTGCTGTGCTTGTTGCTGCGGTTGTCGGCGTCGGCGTCGTCCTGTTTGGTTGTGAGTGGCGACGCGAAAGTGGTGGCGACCGCGGCGATGGCAGCTGCAGCGGCGAGCGATGACGCAGCAGCAGCCATGAGGGCAACCGTGCGAGAGAGAAGCGCGCCGGAGGTGGTGAGCGCATAGAACGCGCCAGTCACGGCAAGAAGGGATACAGCAGCAAACCAGCGCGTCGCGCGAAGATCTTCCGCTTCTTTCTTCTGAGCGGCGGCCCACTCATGCCACCCACGAAGAGCTGCTGCTGCTCGTGGCTGATTCAGCTTCCGGCGCTCGGCGGCGTTTCGGATCTTCTTCCGCCCTTGCTTCATCGTAGACACAGACACACACACACACCACAACGCACACGCGCGCCAGTCGACACACGCTCCGACGAAAAGAAGGAACGTGCGGCGCAGTTGCGGCAAATATTGCACCAGCGGCGGTAGGCTGGCGGATCGACGCGCAAGCTGCTCGCGCTGCCTGTTCACGCACGAGGAGCGGCGAGGAGCTGCTCAAGCGGCAAGCGAGCGAGGCAGAGAGCGCGCGTGCTGTCGCACCGGACAAACTTGTGCGTCGGGACGCTTCAGGATCAAGGAGACGACGTTGTCGACGTCCCGGCGTGATCCAGCGCGCGTGGACACTCGACTCGCTGCTAGTGCTAGTGCTGCTGCAAGTGCTCAAAAGGCAAGTGCTTTGATGGGACCGAGTTGCTGAATGCGAGTCGGGGATCCCGCACATTACAACAGCGCGTTGCACAAAGAGAGTCAGTCCACTAATCGTCGTCTGAACGTGCAAGACAAGCCAGTTTTGAAATAGACTTGGTTTTTGTATGTGGCAACAAGCGATTTGACGAGCTCTGACTCGTAGATCGGTCGGAGCTTCTCGAGCTTCTTGGTCTTGTTGGTCTTGCTGTGAGTCTTGCTATCGCTATTGATCCCTATCGCTATTGCTCACTATCGCTATCACTACCACTATTGCTCTTGCTCTTGCTAATGTGAGTCAGAGCAATAGCGAGATAGTGAGCGAACTGCAAAGGTGACGCCGATCCATTTTGCAGCACCTATGATCTGATCGACCAGCCAGGCACTACACTGTATCAAAACGCAGCCGCTCTGCTGGTTTGTCTGGGCTCTTCTATTCACCAGAGAATCTTGCCCCTTTTTTCTATCGTGGGATTCCCAAAGCCGTACTGTCGCACACACATAGTACCGTGCACGACGCAACAAAAAGACAGATCCCACCTTCTTGCCTGCAGCAGCATGAGCAGCAGCTCCATCCATGGCAGCACCGACGTCGAACTCGTGCGCGTGCACGCTGCAGCAGGGCTCGCGCTCGTGCGCTCTAGCAAGGGTGCAACCAAGTGGATCACATGGCCGCCAGCGCCGCCGCAACATCCGCGCCAGCCGTCGATCGATCTCGATCCCGCGCACTTTGCGCATAATGCGCACTTTCAAGTGACACCGAGGGCAGATGACCATGCGCCGCAGAACCTCCTGCTGCTCCTTCACGGCCGCGGTGACACCGAGGTGCCATTTGCTAGATTGGCAGCGCAAATGGCACTCCCACAGACCGGTACGTCGTCGTGTGTGAATCCAGCAGTGCTTGGTGCTCTGCCGCCCAGCTGGTCAGGTGACGAGAGACCGCATGAATGCCATGTGTGCTCATCTCTTCATCGCTCTTGCTGTGTGTGTGGGGGGGGGCCTGCAGCTGCAGTCTCGCTACGTGCGCCGCTCGAGCTGCCGCTCGATCTCGGACACACGTGGTGCGACGACCTCGACGCCGACTACGACGTGATTCCACCAGACACTCGACACGCCAAGCGCAGCGCAAGGTGAGTCTGTCCGTCTGCACAAGCACTCATCGGTCGCACTGACGCGCGCTTGTGTGTGTGTGTTTGTGTCGTGACGTCTGTAGTTTACAAGCCGCGGCGCAGTATGTCTGGACGTTCGTGCAGACGCTCCACACGACGTACGCCTGGCCGCTTGAGCGCGTGTTTGTGTTTGGGTTCTCGCAAGGCGCGTGTGTTGCGTTCGACGTGCTGATGGCGCTCGTGCCGCGACGTGTGCGGCTCGGCGGTGTCGTGCTCGTCGCCGGCGGGCTCGTTGTCGGTCCCCACACTGCTGCGTATGACAAGCTCCCAGTCTCGGAAGCTGAGACGCCAGTGCTAGCGATCAGTGGCGCACTCGACACGCTGTACCCTGCAACACTGTCGACGCAGACGCAGCAATGCTTTAAACGCACGTACACGCGCGGCGCGTTCACGGCCGTCGCGGTGCGCAACAAGCAGCACGCAATGATCGCGTCCGCGGACGAGATGCGGCACGTCATGGCGTTCTTCGCCGCGCATCTCTATCTCAAGGACATTGCGCTCGAGCAGCGGAGTGACCTTGTCGAGATCCTTCCGTAGTGGACAAGCTGTAGCTATACATACCACAGCTTGTCCAATATCGCGCTTGTTTGTTTGTTTGTTTGTTTGTTTGCTTGCTTGCTTGTCAATCGCGAGATGGATGGAGCCATTGGCCACGAATGCGCCTCATGCACATGAACGGACGTGAACAGACGTGAACGCGCATGCCTTTGCGATGACCAACTCTGCACGAAGCTTCTGTATGCAAGAGTCAGAACGAGGGGATCCATGTTCGCGGCTTTGTCGCGATAATGATGATGCGACGGACGAGGCAATGCGATTCGAGCGCGACGAGTTCTCTCTCTCTTGCCTATGTTCCCCAGCGCTCACTTCCCAATCGGCGGGCAACCGCTCAAGCACAAGTACAGGTACAAGCACAGCAGCTCGGCTCGACACCGCAGCTAGTCCAGCGCCATGGCCACTTGACCACCGTCACAGTCGCGACGCACCACGGGAAGTCGCTCGCGCGATCACGCACCAAGGATTGTGCGAGCGGGCGTGACGACTGCATGGCCAGCGCAAGCAATGACAGCAGTGCGATCGAACCGAGCAACGAACCGAGCACACAGCAGCTGCGCCGCGATGATGAACGAGTGCACGCGCTTATCGACGCGACGTGCTGCTGCGCCGCTCGCGCTCGCGCGTTTTTGCTGAGGAGCGCGTCGGATCCACATAGCGCACGCTAGAGCAGCTGTGTGGACGACACGCGTCTCGACCTCCTGCGCCACCCGAGAGCAGGGTGTGGCGCCTCGCCGCCGCGATTCGTCTCTCTCGAGTCGCTGCGGCTCGTAGTCGTGGGGTTCGTGCAGACGCGCTTGCGGTAGATCATGCTTTGCCAGTTAGTCGATGCCGACATTTCGTGTGTTGCTGCGTCCTAATCGAACAAGCATCCTACGTTTGCTATCCATCCATCCATCCATTACTTTCTCTTGATGCTCTCTCTCTCGCTCCTTGGTCTCACTGTGGCATACGTGCGCTGGTATGGCGATGAGCTCTACATGCGGCAGCAGCATGTCGTCCATCGACGACCTGGTGGCCATTTCTGTATTGTATTGTATTGTGAGCTGCCTGCATTGCAATGCATTGCTGCCTTTGCTTTGTGAAAGCACCAGCAGTGCCAGTCACTCGATCTAGTCGCGAGCTGCGCACCGCCGCTTGATGTGCTGACGCAGCGCACTGGAAAAGTCGTCGAGCTCCTTGTAGGACGGAAAGTAGTTGACGTCGATGACGTAGAGCTCCTGCGTCGCGTCCGAGACGATCACGTCAAAGCCAAAGAGCGAGAGCCCAAGTGCTTCGCGAATGCGCTCGCCAATCGCACGCACTGCAGCAAAGATCTCGCTCTGCGTACGTGCTGGAGCAGTAGCAGCTGATACGTGCGTTAGCGCTGCAGTCTCACTGTCGTCGTCGTCGTCGCTCGGGTGAAAGTCCGCAGCGGTCGGGTACTGCTTCTGCGTGTTAAAGTGCACTTGCGCAGCGCCTACGCGGAGGTTCGGGAGCGACCGGCGCTCTGCGACGTTCACGAGGTCGCCGAGCACGTAGCCTTTGAAGAGCCGACTCGAGTGGTTGATGAACTCCTGTCGTTGGTACAATACGATGGTCAGTCAGTCAGTCACTTGGTCGTGGCAATAGCAATGCAATACAATAATGGGCGAGCAATGCACATGCACATCGACGTACCTGGTACAGCGCTGGGTACTCGACGTACTGGAGGTCCTCGCGCTGCGTGATGACGCTCATGAGGTGCGATCGGTCCGTTGCTACAGACACGCAGTGCCAATACACACACAGTCACACGAACGTTAGTGAGCGACAAGCAGACAGTCGACACCTTGCCTAGTCAGCCTTTGAGCCAGCTCTCGCTTCATGCGAGCACTAGAGAGGTGCTACGCACCGCAAGCTTCGACCGACTTGCAAATGAGCGGGAGCGCGATCGTCCCGGCGTCCACTGCGGCGCAGAGCGCGTCAAAGTGCTCGCGCGAGCGGATGACGTGGAACTTGGGGACACTGAACGCCACACTCTGTGCCGCGCTCGTCTCGGTCTTTCCTGACGCTTGCGGTTGCTCGTGCCGGAGACGCACGAGCATCTCGCACGCTGCGTAGCGGTCTGTGAGCAGCTGGACGCTCGCGATCGGGTCAATGACCTTCACGCGCGGGTTCTGCTGCACGTAGTCGTGCATGAGCGCAAGGCGCTGCGCTGCTTGCGGGTCGCCGAGGCGTGCAAACACCATCTCGTGCGCGAGCTTGTGGAGCACAGCGTCGAGCTTGCCGTACTTGTGCGTGATGCTCTGCGCGCTCGTGACGCTCGCGTCGTAAAGATCGATGAGCACAAAGCGCACGCCATCGCACGTCTCGTGCAGCACGTCGCGCAAGTGCTCGATCTTCTTAGCCGGGAAGATCACGCCGACAACAATGTCACCAGTTGCCATGCTGTGCGTAGTAGTAGGTGCTGACGTGTGTCGTTACTGCGTCGTGGTCGTGGCGTCACTGCGAGGAGTTGCGCGATGCCGAGAGTGCTTCGAGGAGGTGGTATCACTGGAGGAGCTGTGAGGAGCTGCTGTGCTATGCCGCAGCCACAGTCGTGTCGTGTCGTGGTGGTGTGGTGGCGTTTGCGATAGTGAGTATTGTGAGTGAGTGAGTGAGTGAGTGAATGCAAAAGGAAAAATGGGTGGTGGGTGGGTTTTTCTGTTTTTGAATCGGTAGGTGGGTGGCTGGGTGGGTGGGTGGGTGACTTCTCTTCACATCCAGAGCTGCTTTGGGGACGCCTTGGAGATCCTGGCGACGATCTTCGCTGCGTCCGCAAGTTCAATGTCGTCAAGGTGCGCCTTGAGATCGTCGACGTAGGCTTGGTCCACCTTGAACACGCACTTACGTGAGATCCACTTTTCGAATCTAGATGTCACACTACTGACTGCCCTGATGTCGTCGTCCTCAATGATCAACTCGTAGTTGTCCTTGCGTCCTTGCACCGAGTAGTTCATAGACCCGCTATACACAACACGGCCATCAACCACACAGTACTTTGTGTGCATCAACGCACTAGAGATTCTACCACCGCTCAGGTACACCTCAACACCAGCCTCATAGAGGCCGATGACCTGCGAAGACGAACCTCCTGGAGCGGCTTCCTTGGCGTCGAGTAGAACTCTAACCTTGGTCTTCTTACTCTTGCTTGTGCTGTGACTTCGAGCGCTCTTGACTGCAGCTGTAAACTCCGCATCGCTCCAGATGTAAACCGCAACATCAATTGACTTCGTTGCGCCAGCAAACGCGTGACGTACGGCCTGAGCGTTCAAGGCGGACTCGACGTCATCGCTTTCGATCCAACGATACCGAACCGAACGCACTGGGTCGGGTGACTGCTGCTGCTGCAGAAGAAGGTACTGGCAGCAGCGGTGCTTGTGTTGGCAGCGGCGGTGCTTGTGTTGGCAGCGGCGGTGCTTGTGTTGGCAGCGGCGGTGCTTGTGATGGTGCTTGTGCTGCTCGTGGTGGTGGTGCCGCGCACACGCACCACACAAATTTCAAAATTGATCACCGAGGTTACAAAATATATCCAAATCGAGCCTATACTTCAAATAAAAACCTGTAGTTGAAGATATATTTTACAAATTTATCTTCTGGACGTATACAACAAAGTATATTAGGAATGTTGTGAGCCAAACTCTGTTCAAATGTCCTTTCATAAAAAGTACAGGAAAGCTCCGAGCAATTTTCTGTTTAAATGTCCGGGTAAAGAAACGCAATTTGCGTTTTCGACCATAATTGTGACATGGAAATATATCGATGTTTGTATTGGGCCACTAAGGAAAATATCGATATTTTCTCGTTTTATATTTACTGTCAGCGCACGAATTGTGGCCCCATTATCAGGTCTTGTACTAAAGACGACAACGATGGAGCTCATGTGTCCTGAGTTGCGACAGTACCGCCCCAAATAGAAGCGCGATTTTGATGGTGTGGTTCGCATATCCACACACGTCGCAGATTTTCATGCCAATCAACGACGATCGCAATGGCAATGACGTCTGTCCATGTGTGTGCATGTGGTGCATATGCATGTGTGTGTGTCGCTGTATGGAAGCGCTCATATCGTCGATCTCCTAGTGCTGCTATACCTTCTCTTGTCTCGCTGACTACGACGCCAAGAACTTCTTTGTGTACTCGTCGGCGTCAATGATCTCAAAGCGGTGCGCGTTGAGCGCGAGCTCGGCGCCAATGGCCAAATGCGCGAGCGAGAAGTAGCTCCCGTCGACGCTCTTGTAGCGCCCGCGCTCGAGGAACTTGCCGTTCACGACGCCCGAGTTGCGCTGCTCAGGCTCGTAGATCGACAGCGTGTCGTCCGTGAGGAAGAACGTGAGGATGAAGCGCCGCTGCTGCTGCTCCTTCCGGCTCGAGATCATCTTGACCGAGAAGCGGAGGAGCATGCGGTCGAACTCAGCCATCTTCTTGAAGTCCTTGCGCGGCGGCTTGGGGCAGAGCGAGTTGCACGACCCGAGGGAGTCCTCCTCGGTGCCGTACCCGTTATACGCCGGTGGTGCCGGTTTCGGGAACACTGGCCGCGCAAGCACAGTCGCAGACGGCTCCGCGAGCTCGCGACCCCACGCCATTTTGTAGTAGTCGCGCGTGTACGGGTCGGCGTCGACAATGCGCATGTCTTTGCCAAAGACCTGGAGCACGGCGCCGACGTAGAGATCCTCTTCGTTGTAGTAGCTCTCGCGACTCGTGGGTTCCTCCACGCCGCGGTCTTGCTCGTCCGCGAGGCTCTCGTGCCAGTTCTTGAGCACGCGGCAGCGGCGCAGGAGCTTCGGGAACGGGTCGCGACCCGAGTTGGCAGTGTGCACTTCTTTGAACTCGATCGTGTCGTCTTCGAGGAAGTAGTCGAGGACGTACGTCATGAGGTCGCCGTAGAGCTGCCCGCGCACGTCGTACTCGCAGTGGAACGACAGCACCTTGCGATTGTTCGCGAGAAACTTGCGCTTCTTCTCGCTCTGGAGACTCGACCGGTTCGGGTTCCCGAGCGACGCCTCCATGTACGTCTTGAGCGGGTACCGCACCTTGCCGTAGAAGTGGTCGTGGTCGCCGCCGCACATGCGCGTAATCTGCTCGCGCGTGAGCGTGTACTCGTCCTTGGGCAGTGCGATCGTCTGACCGACGTCAACACCGAGCATTGTCGAGTACCACTCGCGCGTGAACGCGTCGCACTCGTATAGCTTAAACGACCGACCAAAGATCGAGAGGTCCATGCCAATGCGCAAGTCCTTGGACGAGTAGACCGAGCCGTCGGGCTTTGGGAGCCGGCAGCGCTTGAGGAACGTGCCTTGCGGAATGCCGCTGTTCTGCACGCGTGGCTCGATGATCTCGAACGTCTCGTCGTGGAGGTAGAGCAAGATCGTGTTCTTGCGCAGCCGCACGATCTCCAAGTTGCTCTCGTCCACGCTCTCGATGTAGAAGCTCTGGAACCGGAGCACCTGCAAGCATGTGGGTCGGTTGTCAGCCATGATCGTACGACTCACCGACCACACCAGGCAGTGAGTTAGCGAACGACCAGACACACAGTACCTTGTTGACGTTCTGCGGTGCAAACTTGCTCTCCTGGAGCGCTACGCCGAGCTTGCCGCCAATATCGCTCGCAGTCGTGTCAAAGTCCCGCGCATCTGGGAGGTCGCTCCGTGTCGTGAGCTGGTTCAGCTGACTGAGCGTGCTGTCGATGCGGAGGTGGCTCTCCACGAGCTTGAATCGCTGCGGCTTGAGGTGCGACTTGAGACGCGGGTCGTAGTTCGTCGCGCCGAGCAGCGTGTTCTTTGGCGCAAACGACGACGCCATCGTGCAGTGCGTGTGTGTGTGTTTCGTGCAAACGAAGCGAGCGTGTATGGCCGAATCGCGTGCTCGCTGGCTGCTTGTGCTCGACGCTTTCGTGTTCTGTGGCGGCGCAGCGCGAGGCGGCGCACAGCAGAGCAGCACCAGAGCAGCATGCATGCGTGTCAAGGTCAGAACATCGCTCAAGATAGCGGTTATCTATAATTATCTTGTCTTTTTTCGTAATAAACGAACAAAAGATATTAATTGAATTTAGACCATTTTGTCGGGGTTTGCGTCAGCCTGTCCGAAATCGACTTGTTTTTTTAATACCGAAACATAAAAAGCAAAACGCGATAGTGAAAAACGATAGGTGATCAGTACCCAACCCGTCCTTTCAAGTACGACGACCCTTCACAGCTCGTCCACATCGCACTTACTAGGACGAACAATACTCGATGCAGCACGAGCCATCCCTTCATTTTTTCACTGCAAAAACGCTGTTTATTTTTCGGCATTCAAAAATCAAGTCAAAAACGGACAGGTTGATGCAATCTGGACATTTGTGTGGCATTACATCACCGCGAGGCGGTACACAGAGCAGCATCGTCAGAGTAGCACAAGAGCAGCATGCAGGCGTGTCAAGATCAACAAGAGGTGACTGATGAACGAGCGAGTGGGTGGATTCTGCGTTGCGTCCTACACACGCACTCGCTACAAGTGCACTAGAGAGCGAACGAGCGCATTGGAGCGATGGCAAACCGCCAGAGCGCATCCACTGCTGCTGTTACTTGAGTCGTACGCGTCACGACGATGACGACATGCAATGGAGAAAGAGATGGAGAGATGCTTGACGCTTGAGGCAGACGAGCAGTCGACTGCAGTCTTGACGCTCGAGACTTGACAAGTTGGCTTACGCCGCCTTCGCGAGCGCTTCGGCCTCCGAGAGGTGGCTCGGGCGGATCGAGTTCTTCACACCGAGGCACTCGAGCGCAATGTGCGCCGCCTTTTGGCCCGAGATCATCATGGCGCCAAACGTCGGACCCTGTCGATCATACGTACGCATGCACACCAGACAATGTCAGTGCCAGAGAACAAGAGCCTAGACATCCATCAACGGACACATCGATGCATGTCAGCAAGACGTACCATGCGAGGCGCACCCTCGAGCTCAGCCACTTCCATGCCGCAGACAATCATGCCCGGCACGATCTCCTTCGTGCCGTTCACAATCGCGTCTTCTGCAGCCGCCATGTCGAGGCAGCCCATGCCAGGGACGTGGTTCACCATGCCGATGTTCTGGAGACGCTTGACACCCGACGCGCCCATCGGTCCGTCGTGGCCACACGCGCTGATCAAGACCTTGCCCTCCATCACGTTCGGGTCCATGCAGCTCTGCGTGCCGTGGTTCAGCGTCACGAGCGTCCAGTTCGTCACGACGCCGCCGACGCGGCCGTTCTTGATGATCAAGTCTTCGATCGCAGTCGCATTGAAGAGCTTGACGTTCGGCGCACGCAGGAGCTTCGACATGACCGTCGACGTGAACAGCGCCGCGTGCTTGATCACGACGTGGTTCTCCGTCGACTCGTACGGAATGTCGAGCTCGTCGAGGAACGCGTCAGCTGGCTTGCGCACGATCATCGACGAGAAGAGCTGGCCGCCGAGCCACGCGCCGCCGCCCGGTGCGACGCTCTGCTCAATCAACGCAACGCGCACGTTCGGGTACTTGGACAGCTCGTACGCCGCGACGAGACCGGCCGAGCCTGCGCCAGCGATGATCACGTCCGAGTCCGCAAAGTCGTACATGTCCTTGAAGTACCGCGTCGTCATCTCGCGCGACACTTCTGCCTCCTTCACGGGGCTGTTCGTCGAGCCACCACCGAGCGCGCACAGCCACACAGTTGGGCACATGCATACACACACGTCGCAGATGTTATGTCGCTTGCCCATAGTCTCCGCTATCTGCACAAGCAGCAGTAGCAGCAGCACGAACAGCAACAGGTCGCGACGACACATACGCGAACGTGTAGTCGTCAAACGGCGTCTTGCGCGCCGCCGTGTCCTGGAGCCACTGCTCCGACGGCGCAGACGCACTGCCGGCGCGATGGAGCACAGCGCCAGGGCCAACTGTGGCGAACGAGCGCGCGCTGACCGGCGCGACGCGCGTAGCAAGAGACTTGATGACAGCGTGCATGATGGTGGTGATGGTGGTGGTAGTTGGCGTGCGAAAGTGCGGGCTGATGGTCGAATGGTCGATAGTCGGCAACAGTAGCAGCAGCAGTAGCAGCAGGATGGAGGAGGAGGAAGGAGAGTCCACAACGTCAACACAGCAGTCCCTACGCCGGTATGACCCGGATCAGGTTCTTAGGGTATGATCTCAGCCAGTCGACGAATGGAACTGGTCCATCGCCGTCATGGCACCCCTCGCTGGAAGTATGTTAGTGCTTGCCATTCCGCACGCTCATTCATACACAGACGCGCATATGCAGCAGGCATCCACACACAGACATGCATGCCCATGTGGATCGATATGTTCATGCACACATGCAGCAGGCACTCTGCTCTCTCTCTCAAGACATTGAGCAAGCAGAGGATGGATGGATGGAGAGAGTACGGTACCAATTCGACGAGGAACTGCGGCGGCTGGCTGGAGACTTGAGGCTAGCGAGGAGAAATCGCGAATGGCACGAGCGAGCGAAGCGGAAGCGCAGCGAACATCGCTTGTGTGTGGTGCTCGTGCGTCTGGATACTCTGTTGAAGTCATTGCCAACATGCCCGTTTTTTTACTTGGAGTTTGTATGGCGTTCGATATGATGGGTAATATCCACGTGTTTGACAGGTTGATTGCTTGCCTCGCGAGTGTACAGTGGCCAACACTTTGAAGAGACCAACACTGTTTGGTTGACTTGCATGTTTGGAAGGCACCTTGCTTGGCGCACCAGCGCCATCGCACCATCGAAAGGCATGACACTCAAGGAGTAGCAACGCGTTCGTGTTCAGGTTGCAGGGAATGCGAGTTCTATCGTGTCGTGATTGCTTCTCGACAGCAGTGATGGTATGTCGCCTCCAGACCCTCGAGGACACTCTCTCTTCATTGCTACCACCACCACTACGACCACTTCCGACGTGTTCTCCAAGCAGAACAGCTAACAGCTCGCGGCTTCAGCGCAAGAAGAGGCGGCAGAGGTCGCGAAAGTAGCACCGCAAGATGCGCTGCTCGACGCTCTTGAGCACTGGCGGTGGGTTTGAGCTGTTGAGCTCCGGGGACTGGATCAAGTGCGTCAAGAGCGTCACGTGGCTGCTGTTGTAGTGCTTCGGGCTCGAGTGCAAGTGCACGAGCAGCTCCAGGAACGGCATCTGATCACACATAGGACATCCATAGCAGGCTTAGCGCTTCACTGTCGATATGTCCTAGCGAAACACAGGAGCAAGCGAGGACGCAGAGACGCACCTCCCAAAAGTACTGGAAGAACGCTTCGTCGTGGGACTCGGGCGCGAGCTGAAGGATGCGCAGTCCGTATTTGAACTCGTCTGGTGCAAAGCACTGGTAGAGCACCGCCGCAGCGACGTGCGCACCGACTTTGACGAGGCATTGGCTCTACATACATAGGCCGAGACAACACTGTCAGACACACACGTACGATCGAGTGGTGCCCAAGTCTAGAAGCAGGTACAGTCGTCTGACAAGCGAGAGAGAGAACGAGTGAACGTACGAGGCGCACGAGTGAGCTTTGGTCAATGATGTCGACGACCGACGTCGCGTCTGCAAAGAAGTTGGTCGCGAGCGACGCCGCGACGAGGTATCCTGTCAGCGCTGCGTGCGGATCTACGAGGCATCACATAAGAGAGACACATCGGTGAGAGGACACGAAGGGGCCAAAGACGGAGACACTCAGAGCCTGGACGTACCAGACGTCGACGAGAGCTTCTGCTTGACGATCGGGTTGAGCGCAATGTCAGCGCGTGCGCAGTGCCACCGCGGCTCGCGCGCACAGCGCTTCGCGAGACACGCGAGACCATTGCGGTGGAGCGCGACGAGGTCGACTTGGAAGCTCTTGATGAACGGCGGCGTGAGAGCGTTCGCATTCGCGAGCGCAGTCTCAGCGTCATCGACGTCGTCCGTGCTGCTGCTGTCACCAGCTGCCGAGCGCTTGCGCGATGATGACGATGATGATGATGGCGGCAGCGACGTCTCGGGCGCAAACGCTTGGAGGAACGCGAGGTCGCCGTACGGCGTGAGCTCAAACGAGATGCGGTAGTCGCAGATGTTGCGCATCGACGCGCGGTGGAGCAGTCCTGCTGCGATGCACACGAGCGTCTCGAGGATCCAGAGCGGCAGGTCGAGCCAGAGCTGTGCGATCTCGACTGCCGTGTTGTCACGGACTGCGCCAGTCGCACTCTCACTGCTGCCAGTGCTAGTAGACGTCTCTGAGGTAGCAGCAGCAGCGACGCACTCGAGCACGTGGCGGCGCTTGAGCAGGACGTCTGCGACGAGCTTGTTGCTCGCGAGGATCGAGAACTCGGTCTTGCTGCTGCTATTGCTCTCGCTACTGCTGCTATGCGCGCTCTCGAGCGAGCTCAAGTACTGCATGAGCGCGCCACAGGCGAGCGCAAAGTCGAGCTGCGCAGTCACTACTTGCGTCTCAGGCGTCGATGCAACTACAGCAGCTCTCCACTGTGCGAGCACCTCCCAGGCGTTGTGGAGCATACACAGCGCCAAGACGTTGCGCCATCCGTCAGACGCTGTTGTTGCTTGCACGAGCAGTGACGACGACGCTGGAGACGCTGCTAAGTCGCTCCGGAGCGCAGCAAAGAACGCGTCGCGGTCGCTTGGCCGCTCGAACGCAAAGAGCGTCGAGAGGTCGGATGTGCAGCGCAAGTGTGCGCGCTGGTGCTCAATCGCCATGCGCACGCGAGTCTCAGTCGCAAGTAGCGCATTGCCGTCTTTGAGACGTTGACTGCGCTTGGCGCTACTGTGTGGCGTGACTCCACACTGCACGAGCAGCACAGCAGCAACGTCAAGCGTCTCAATGCTCGCAAACGTCGTCACGAGACGCTCGAGCACGTGCTGGAGCCGCGCTTGCGCCTGCGCTGCGACGTGCTGATAGAGAAACGCGGCGAGCTCGAGCACAAACTGCGCCAAGTCGGGGAACAGACTCGCGTGGTGCGTTGCAGCGCCTGCGTCATAGAAGAGCTCGTCGTGGAGCAGCTGCACGACAGTGCACACGCACGTGTCGAGAATGAGACCCTCGTTGTCGACATTCTTGACATTTTCGACACTGTCGAGCTGCACCAGCGCGACGAGTGCGTTGTTGAGCGCAATGCGCTTGTACAGACGTCGCAAGGACGCCACGTCGCTGTCTCCACGAGCGATGGCGCTCTGCTGGAGCCGCACACTGCGCAGTGCGCGCTGCTCGAGCGCTGCGCGATAGCCAGGCGGCAAGCGCGTGAGCGCATACGCAACTGCATCCGCTTGCAAGAGTGCGACGACGCGGTCCCACTCGCGACTCTCCCACGCGACTTCGAGCTGCGCTTTCGGGGACTTGGCGAGCGTGTCGCCTTCGGTCGTGAGCGACCGCGTCTCGAGTACCGCTTCACAGGCTGCGAGGTAGCCTTCAAGCGTCGCAAGGTCATCCGGTGCGAGCGTGATCGCGTCCTTGTCGTCTTCTGCGAGCTCGGCTGCGCGACTGAAGCACTCGTACGCTTTCTCGTAGCCGTTGAAGCTAAAGTAGTAGACCCCGAGGTCGATGAACGCGTCGAGTTGCGTCTGCTTCGTCACGCGCTGCGTCGCGTCGTCAAGCAGCGTCGCGTGGATGCTCTTGGCGATCTGCAGATGACTCGCCATGAGGTCGCTCAGTGCCAAGTGGAAGCCTGTCGTGAGCTCATCTGCATCACTGCGAGACGTCGCAGTGAGGTATCCGCTCTGCGCTTGGCTCACCATCGCCCGGAGCGTCCACCGGTGGTGGAGCAAGCGCGCTTCGTACGGCGCGAGCGTAATGTCTGCCGTGAACGCAGTCCGCGTCGTTGGTAACGCGTCGCACAAATCGACGATGCCGTCGACGAGCAAGCGCTGGAAGTGCAGCGGCAGCGCGCGCTCGATCGTAGCGAGTGGCAAGTGCATCTGCAGTGCGACCTAGCGAGATTGATGACCAGTAGTGTGCGAGTGAGGTGGCTGTGTGACTATGGACGCGTGTATCTGTGTGGATGTGTATGGAGGACGCACCTGCGCGGCAACGAGAAGCAGCGCTTTGTAGCGTTTGTTCCGGACGTTGCCTTCGTCCGCGACGAGCTGCGCCTGGTCGAGGAACTCGCGAATGAGCTCGATCGCAGACGTTGCACCGTGTGCGCCGCGCGCATTCTGCTGGCGCAGTGCGCTTAGCTATTGGGCACATGCGTATATAGTAGACATGGAGAGAGAGCGAGCGTGTGGATGTCAGGATCAGTCGCGTAGTAGCAAGTAGTAGCAGCTAGCATGGATGCGAGTCGTACGTGACGCTGGAGCGCTTCTGGATGCAATAGGAACTCAAACCAGGCATATGACGGTGCGCTCGGTGGGATCTCGATCAGCGGCTGCTGGAAGATCGAGCGGTAGACGCCGTCGTCTTCGCTCGTGGCGTCACGCGACGGCCGCGGCGAGCCGGGCATGAGCGGCATATTGGTGTCGTAGCTGTCTGCTTTGGCTCTGTTGTTTGTGAGTGAGTATGGTGAATGTTCGTACTTATTTGCGCATATACAGTATAATATACCAAGTTCCTTACTTTTGTCTCGCTCGATAATTGCAACCGCACGTGTGAGAGCTCTTCGCAAATCTCACTCACGCTTTGTTGTCGGAGCGACAGAACGAAGTGGCACGAGGACGAGCTAGCGCGTGGCTGGCTGGACGTGTGTGCGAGTGCGAGTGCGAGTGGGAGCGACCAAGTGAGCGCGTGCTGCGTCCTCGCTCACACGCTTGCTTGACATCGCAAGAGAGCGATCAAGACAGAGAGAGCGAAGCGAATTGGAACGTGTGCGCGTCTCCACCACATACATCCGTCCATCCGTTCCTTCCATCGACGTCGTCGGTGTCGGCGTCTCCCCCTCGTAACCAAAGCACAGCAGCGACGACCGCGAAGCGCTTGACAGACGCATACAATACGATGTCGGTGCGCAGCAGTGACGGTCGCGCGCCAACGCCGCCACAGAAACGGAGCCGCACGAGCGCAAGTGGCAGTGCTGCGAGTGGCAGCGCGAGTAGCAGCCGCGCAACGACACCAGTGAACAAACCGCTGCCGCCATCGTCGTCGTCTCTCGCCACACTCGCGACAAAGAAGCCAGGAGGCTTGCGCGTCGACACGGCTGAGAGCGCGCTGCAATGCATGACATGCGGTGGCATGAGCGCGAACCGGAGCGACTTCATGGCGTGCTGCCACTGCCCGAACGTCTTCCACGCCAAGTGCGCGAACTTGCCGTCGGTGCCAGAAGAAGGCGACATCTTCTGCCGCTGGTCGTGCTTTACGGACTTCCACAAGGCTGCGATAGCAACAGCCGCCGCGGCGGCGACACAGCGCAGCGAGAGCGACTTCCCGCAGCTCGCCGTGCAGATTCAGCTCTTGCTGCGCGACCAGACGGCCTCGGCGCCTCGTCACACGCTGCCAGTGCATTACCACACCACTGCCATGAGCACTAGCAACGGTACTGGCAGTAGCAATGGTCGCCGTTTCGTATCGCGTCCAGTGACGACTGCTGCAGACGAGCGCCATGGAGGCGACCGCAGCAGTCGCCGACCAAGCGACATGGGCGACAGCACGAGCTACACTCGGTACCGCACGAGTGCAAACGACAGAGCTGGCAGAACAGCGCGCCGGAGCGATCGCAGTGCGTCGCCGTCGCCAACGCGCGCAGCGAGCAGCTACAGCAGTCGCCGCGGTGCGAGTCGCGTGAGCCCAAACACAGTCGGCGCGCTCGAGCCAGACTTTAGCCGAAGCGTTGGACGCGCTGGGGCGTTTGGACCGGCAGAGTCGAGTGCTGCAGCAGTGCGCAGTAGCAGCCACAGCGCAATCAGAGCTGAGCCGATCAGTGGCGCGGCGTCGCTAGCTTACGCCCACGCGCCCCACGATATAGACGACGACTTGGCGAGTGATGGCGGGAGTCGAAGCGCTGCGTACCGAGCGAGCAGTGCAGCGCACTGGCCGTTGGACGGCGCGATTCGCAGCCGCACGTCGTTTGGCAGTGCGAGTGGCACCGGCGGTGGTCCAAGGGGTCGGTACCGGAGCAGCCACGCAGCGTCAGCAGCAAGTAGCTCGGAGCGCGAACAGCGCTCTCGCGTTGCATCGAATGGCAAAGCAATGCGCTACGCCAGTGCCTCCGGACCGCCACAAGTACCGTCTTCAGCAGCATCAGGAGCATCATCGACAGGACCGAGTGCGTCAGTGCGACCACTGAGCCACGCGAAAGAAGCAGACGTGCCGTGGCTCAACCCGTCGGCGTTCCCCACTGGCATGCACGAGCGCTTTGCGTGCCACGCCGACGACCTCAACCGCGTCTTCCGCATCGACCTCACGCCCGCGTTCGCCGACAAAGCGACGCACTTGTACCAGTCCGAGATCGACTTTTTCTTTCGGTGCGGCCCTCCTACTTGCCTGCCTGGCTCTGATGCTGCCTCGACTAGGACCATGTGCTCATGCTCTCTCTGTCTCTGTATGCTGGTGCAGGTGCTTTGAGTCGTCGGACGTGAGTCTCGTGGTCAAAGGCATGGCGAGTGAGCTGAACGCGTGCATGTGGACGTGGCCGTTCGTGCTCGAGAGCGTCGGCGCAGACGCGTGCTTTGCGTTCGAGCACTTTCAGTACACGCGCGCGAGTCGCGACGGCGCGTCTCAGAGCAGCAGCAGCAGCAGCGATCTCGAGTACGTCGGTGAGCTCAAGCTCTCGCTCGGCGCGTACTCGCAGTACCTCGACAAGTTCCTGTCGCTCCCTGTCGGGAAAGACGCGATCGTGCTCGACGACCACACAAAGAAAGAGCCCGTGACGATGCTCGCGAACGACAACGTCATTGCGCTCCACTCGCTCGTCGTGGCGCAGAGCTGCGCGAAGCTTTACAGTGACCTCAAGAACTCGTTCCAGTGGGACGTCTTTGCTGGTGGCATCCACTGCTTGCTCCAGTACTTGCCCGAGAGCTGTCGGAGCGACAAGTTTGCGAGTCCAGTGTTCCACTTTACGTTCCCTGGTGCGCGCGGCGCACTGTGCGACCCGGGCAATGGCACGACGGACACGGCGTACCAAGTCCTCACTGGCTCGCTCGAGCTCGTGATCTTTGAGCGCATGGAGCCGCGCCATCGCGACGAGTTTGCGCGCATCCTCCGCCGCGCAGGCTACCACGTCGAGAAAAAGCCGATGCTCCAAGAAGCGCACTTGCGCGCGCTCAGGTACGAAGACACACAGCCACTCAGACGCTAGGCTCGATGGCGTCCATACTAGCGTCTCTCTGTAGCTGAGGCTAACCCGCATGCATGGCTCTCTCTCTTGTGCATGGTCGCTAGCTCGGCTGGGTTTGTCTGGACGACTGTGAAGATCCACGACGGCGAGTTCATTCACATCAACAAGGTACGCGCCATGGACGCGACTGTCAGTCTAGAGACTGCGAGTAATGGGAGACCTGACAAGGGTCTGTCTGTTCACTAGGGTCGCATGCACTTTTGGCGCGCAGTGTCGCGGATAGCGCCAACGAGCGCTGCGACGGTGCCGCGCAGTGTGCTCGCGAACGAACCATGTGTGTTCCTGTCGTGGGAGTGGGTGTACCAAGGCGTCTCGCAGCGCGGCATCTCGACCGAGTGTTGGGTGCGTCGCCTCTTTGCCGTTTGCCCTATATACGTTGTATGTTCTTTTGCTCACGTCCTCACTCGATGACGCTTGTGCGCCGTCAGTTTGCGATGAAGAACGCGAGCTTGTGCTCGAGCGGCTGGGCGTTTGATCCGCGTCGCGCGATCATCGAAGCTGCGAAGGTGCGTCTTCGAGCTCTGTCCGGCGCTGCCAGGCTCGCGTCGTATAGAGCAGAAAGATAGACTGACCGACGCATGGATGGCTTGCTCTCTTGCAATGTCGCTAGACTGGCGTCGCGACAGTCCGGTCCGGCCAGTTCCTCATCGCGCGCCGCAGTGCGCTGTCCCATGCGCTGTCGTTCGCATCGGGGTCGATTGCCTCGGCTGCTGCGCGTATGCTCGATGCCGGCGCTGTGAGCCAGCGACAGATGCAGATGGTGCTGTTCCTCGAGTCCATCCTTCAGTGCCTCAAGACGATCGTCGACGACGAGTACGACCTCGCGCTCGCAAAGGACGACAGCGAGGTCTTTGGCAAGCGCTTTGACGGCGAAGCGATGTGGAAAGTCGTCGACGCCGATCTTGTGACGAGCCGCGTGCACGACCCGAGTGCGTACGCGTGCGGCGTCTGCGGCCTTGAGCTCACGAACATCTACAAGCAGTGCCTCGGCTGCACGGCGTACGCGAGCACGTGCCAGCCGAACATGAGCTACAAGCTCTTTCGGCTCTGTCTGCGCTGCCACGCGCACCCAAAGCACCACCACTTTAAGCCCCGAGTGCTCCATGGCTACTTTGGGAAGCTCCTGAGCTGCGAAGGCCACACAGGTGCGCCGCAGTCGGCGCTCGACCCCAACTTCTTTGAGTGCGCGTGTGCGCCGTCGCTGCCGTGCGGCTACTGCGGCGGCTGCCAGTCGTGCAGCTGTGTGTGTCACACGCAGTTCCAGACGCGCTTCCGCTTTGCGTCGCCTGGTGCGTCCACATGTCTTGTCTTGCCTTGTCTAGTGTGCTGCTGTCTGGTTGCTCGAGCTGCGTGCTGTTTGGCTCGGTCTGACGCTACCACTGCTGTCCATTGGACTGTGTGTATGATGAACGACAGAGAGCCTCGATCGCCTGCGCTTTGACGTCGAAGAGGTCGTCAAGTTCCACAAGCAAGCTGCTGTCGTGGCGCGATGAGCGACAGTGTCAGCTGTGATATTGAGAACATGTGCGAGTGGCGGTGTGAAAGCATCAGTGATGGCGATCAGCAGCACGAATGTCGACAACCACGCCACACCGAGGAGCTGGAGCACATAGGAGCGCATAAAGAAGCAC
>JAASFN010000119.1:0-38928 GCA_023333795.1 Globisporangium rhizosaccharum
AAGTTCAAGGTGATCACTGCCCTGCTGGGGCTGCGTGGCAGTCTCGTGTACAGCCAGACCGAGGTGCACGAGCACAAGAACATGTCGTTCTAGCAATGATAGTGACCAATAGAGAGTGACTGTGTAGCATGGACAGAGCACCAAGACATCGATAGGTAGATGCATACGGTAGAGACGGAGGTGTGCGTTGGTGGTCGAGTAGTCGTCAAGTAGAGAGCCTGGCGTTGCGCTCAGAGCTCGAAACGCGAGCACGTTGCAAGGTCTGTGATGCGCAGAATGGAGCTGCAAGACCAACGCACTGCATGAAGCAGAGCGTGAGAAGGCGATTGAAGTGCGCGCTGTACCATAGATAGACAGGACCTTTGTATCACGTATGTTACCTGTGTGTTTCCCAGGTGTCCAAAAATATAATAGTGACAAAAGCAAGGGAGCGTGGGTGGCTGGCGCTCGGAGGTTTCAGCCAAGCGCGCGCCAGCCAGCCAACCAAGTCGACTGTGCAACGGATCGCGCTTTCATCTCGAGCACACGCATTCGCCGACGTTGCTCCAGCAGCCGCAAGCTCCTCTCTCTTCTCTTCAAGACCCCCAGCTCCTCAACACTCAAGACATGTCTGGACGTGGTGGCTTCCGTGGTGGCCGTGGTGGCGGCCGTGGCGCAGGCGGTCGCGGCGGTGGTCGCGGCGGTGGCCGTGGCGATGGCGGCCGTGGCGGCGGCCGTGGCGGTGGCCGTGGCTTCGGGGGTCGCGGCGGTGGCCGTGGCGGCGGTCGCGATGGCGGTCGTGGTGGCCGTGGTGGCCGTGGCGGTGGTCGCGGTGGCGGCCGCGGTGGCATGAGCGGCGGCGCGAAGGTGATCGTCGAGCCGCACCGTCACGCCGGCGTGTTCATCGCGCGTGGCAAGGAAGACGCTCTCGTGACGCTCAACTCGACGCCGGGCAAGTCGGTGTACGGCGAGAAGCGCATTTCGGTCGACGTGCCAGCAGCTTCGGGCGAAGGCACGGAGAAGGTCGAGTACCGCGTGTGGAACCCGTTCCGGTCGAAGATTGCCGCAGCGATCCTCGGTGGTATCGACAACATCTGGATCACGCCAGGCGCCAAGGTGCTGTACCTCGGCGGTGCGTCCGGCACGACGGTGTCGCACGTCTCGGACATCGTCGGTCCGTCCGGCGCCGTGTACGCGGTCGAGTTCTCGCACCGCTCGGGCCGCGACCTCATCAACGTCGCCAAGTCGCGCACGAACGTTATCCCGATCATTGAAGACGCGCGTCACCCGCTCAAGTACCGCATGCTCGTGCCGATGGTCGACACGGTCTTTGCGGATGTCGCGCAGCCAGACCAAGCGCGCATCGTTGCGCTGAACGCGAGCTACTTTTTGAAGAACGGCGGTCACTTCGTGATTTCCATCAAGGCGAGTTGCATCGATTCTACTGCGCCAGCTGAGGCGGTGTTCGCCCGTGAAGTGAAGAAGCTGCAGCAAGAACAGTTCAAGCCGTCGGAGCAACTCACCCTGGAGCCCTACGAACGTGACCACGCCGTGGTTGTCGGAACCTACCGCGCTCCGAAGAAGGACAAGAAGTAAGCCCCTCCCCCAGGGCTGCGCTCTTGGTCGCTTCGACACACGATGGAGCCACATTCATAGATCATCTACATGTGTGCATCGCAGTCTGTGTGCGTGCAAGTGTGTGCGACTGAGTGCGTGTGCGTTGCGTGTGTGAGAAAGAGTGTGTGTGTGGCACTGCGCTCTGCGCTCGCATCAGTCGTCGTCTGCTCGCTCGCCTGCTGCGTGCTACATGTGTGCATACGTGCGTGTGGTTCGAGTGCACGCTGTGCTCTAATTTATGCCAGTTGGAATGCTACCGCGCCTTGCGCCACTCACGCCACAGCTCACCGTGCAGTGTCTTTCGTAGGCTCCCTCCCCACACTCCCTCCCTCTCGTCTTCATCGCTCACTCGCCACTCGCCATCACATCGCCGATGTTAGTAGCTAGCACGAGCCATTCCAGCCCAGTCTCTCCAGACACGCTCGTCTCGACCGCCAGAGTCTCAAGTCTCGTGCGCGTTCGCGTCGCCAGTGTCGCAGCGGGTCTCTCTCAAGGATTAGAAGCATTGCGTCGGGCGGACTGAACAAACCGCCACCCGCAGAAATGTTGGTGGCGCCGTGACTGAAAGACGTCTATCGCCTCCTTGAGAGGTCTATGAGAGAACGAGACCCGCTCGACACTGGCGTCAACAACGACCGCGACTGGAGGCAGCGACGAGCGTGGTTGGTGTCGACTCGGCAGCGCAGCAACAGTAGCGTAGGACTCTTCTCCGTCCAGTCCAGTCCAGTCCTGATCGTGGGAGGGAGCCGTCGTCGTCGTCTTCATCGCTCGTGTTTCAAGCTGAACGTCGTAATACACTAGCGCATTGTAGTTGATCACACTTGTTGTCTTCATTGCCATCCTCTGTCATGCAGTGACCTCATGTGCATGTTCATGGCGCCATGATGTCTTCATGATGTTCATGACGTCGATTGCTTTGGGTCCGTTTCGAGCACTTGTCCGTGAATAGGTCGTTGTAGCTCACATCGAGTCTGCCATCACACCTTCGCCTGCCACCTTTGTCAAGCACACATCGCCACGATGCATCGCGTCAGGTGCGAGCTCCACAGCTGCGCTGCACTCTTGACTACATGAGCACTGCTGTTGTACACTGACTCACGCGATCGACCTATCGCTCTCTACTCCTGAAGCGACCACCTCAATGAGCGCCACCCGTACCAAGATCCGCCGTTCAAGGAGTCGTATGACCCGAAAGACGTCAGTGCGAGCGACAAGCAGCAGTGACACCTCACGCCATGGCCACTGACTCGATGTGATCTTGCCCCTTTGTGTAGGTAACAAGAGCGTTCGGGGCGCGCGCAGTGCCAAAGTTCGCCGAGCTATTGGTCATGGACGACCTCAATGACGACGGTCACGCCAAAGCGCTCGCAGAGCTCCACGAACTCTTGAGCAACCAGGAGACCAAATACACTGCAGGGACGCACGAAGTGCTCTTCTCGTGCGCCGACTTGACCGAGTCGCCCTCACCAGACGTCCGCAAGAACGCTGCGCTCGTGATCTCGTCGCTCGTGCTGTACGAAAACGTACGTACATCGGCTCATCAACGACTGCATGGTGTCTTACGAGCTCTGTGTGCACTGACGTCCTCTTGCGATGTAACGCAACGCGCTCGGTCGAATGCACAGGACAAAGCCGATGACTTGAGCAATGAGACGATGCTCAAAGCTGCAACGACGCTGCTAAGCGACTCGGACGAGTCTGTTGTTGTCGCAGCATGCACGATCTTCAGGAACCTGACGATCTCGAACGAAGGCGTGCTGCTCGTCGCCAAGCGCGACGACGTCGTTGAGCGGATCACAATGATAGTCACAAGCCAACCAGTGAAGCTTGTGCCGCTGCCAGTGCTCGCGCTCGTGATCGAGACCCTTGCAAACCTGACGCGCGTGTTCCGAGGCGCGAGCGTGTGCATGCAGTTCTCTGTTCTCACACCTGTGCTCGAGATCCTCAAGCGCGCGATCTTGTACCCACCCGCGACGATCTTGCACGCTGCGCTCGTGATCAGCAACGCTGCAACGCACGATCAGGGCAAGCACGAAGCCATTGAGATGGACGCAGTCGAGCTCTGTCTCAAAGTGCTCTCGAAAGTGCTCCTCGCGCAGTCGATCAAGTGTCCGACTGATGACGCACAGGTCGAGCTCATTCGGACGCTCATTGGCGCTGTCATGGGGCTCTCGACGTACGAAGACGCCAAGCCGCGCGTGATTGAGTTTGGCGTCGAGCCGCTCGTTGCATGCCTCAAGCACAAGAGTATGTCCGTGCGCACGAACGCGAGCATTGCCGTGAACTCGGCGTGCGAGTCTCCACTCGGCGCGACGCACTTTACGACCAAGCTGCTTGCAGACACGGCGATTCTCGTCGAAGTGCTTGGTGTCCGAGCGATCCCAGCACTGAACAAGAACATTGTAGGCGTTGACGAAGACGACAAGCGCAGCGCACTCGACGCTCTTGCTGGACTCATGAAGAAGCACAAAGACGACGACGAAGTCGCTCGTGAGGTCGTGCAATGCCTCAGTATGCTCGACAACCTGGTGGAGCTGCTCACGGATGCGCAGCGCGAGATCTACGAGCGCGCAGTCCACGTGCTGCAGCAGCTGACACAGGTGCGTCTGTTGTCTTGTTTGTAGAGCGCATGGAGTGCTTGCGGATCTGACAATCGGATGTTTGTTTGTGTGTGTGTAAAGAGGGGTGGCGAGTCGTTAGTGAAGCGCATTGGGAAGACGATGCGGAAGCATGGCGTTGCAGCCGACGCGTTTGCGCTCGTGCTGGGCATGACGACAGCAGACTTTGCAGAGCGCTATGGCTGAGAGAGCTGTGGTTGAGAGCACAAGCGCATCGAGAGAGGTGTCTTCATAAGGAGGACACTTTTGATGACTCGCACTTCACGAACCGAGTCAGAAACTGACATAGTGATGAAATCAAGGGACTACAAAAGCGCGTTGTGGCAGCGCGGTCAAACAGGCGTTGTATCGAAAATGCGGTCTTTGCGTTTTCGAAGACGCGACCACCAAGCAATGACTTATACCGATGGAAGAGCTTGCCGCGCTCTTGTGTTCGTTGAGCCGAGAGACGGTTAGCATCTCCCTCGACAAGGACGGGATTGCGCCTCAGGCGTATCCAAACCTCATGGTTTAAGCTCTGTCGACGACAGTCGACATCTCTACCAGTTTTTTCGCCATGTGCGTCTCGGACTGCCTGTGTACTGTGTGTGCTGTGTGCTGTGTCTCGAGCTGCATGTGTATGTGCACATGTGTGTCTGCTCGTGCATCGACACGACGTTGTGTGAGTGACGCACTTGAATCGCAACGACTGGTCAGCTGTAGTCCATTACAAGATGGCGCGCGCAGTGACTCCACCACCTGCAGTGCATACCGACAGCGAAGCAGCAGCAAGAGAGCGCAAGCGACCGCGCGACACAGAGCACGAGCAGCACCTGCGTGACAGCAACGGCAGTCGCGCTCACAAACACGCGCGCACTGCAGCAGTTGGCGATGACAATGCAGGCGTTGAGCACAATGACGAAGACTCTGCTGCTGCGCCATCCATGACAGGTTTGGATGCATGATGCTTGCCATACATCAACTGCTAGGCAGTAAACTCACACGCGTGATGCACAGCAGCGACTCGCAGTGCAATGCTCGACGCACCAGCACAGCCCACGACGTCTGCAGCAAGCGACCCATCATCGACTCCGCTCTTGCGCGTCGCAGTCATCGTGCCGTTCCGCGACAACCACGCTGCGCAGCAGCGGCAAGCGCACTTGGACCAGTTCGTGCCGCACATGACCGCGCTCTTGCGCAAGCAGCACGCTCTAAGGTGCGCCTCTTGTCACTATCAAGCACTGCCATGTCTCGTACGAGCAGCAGCTCACGCGACGCACCTGCCACGTGCGCAGCTCGTTCCACATCTTTGTGATCGAGCAGTCGTTGGATCAGCGCAAGTTCAATCGCGGGAAGCTCCTGAACGCAGGCTTTGACATGGCGCGCAACGACTACGACGTCTTTGTCTTCCACGACGTTGACCTGCTCCCTGGCGTACGACGTCGCGAGTGTCTGTCTGTCTTCTTGATCTTCTATTGCGCTCGCGTGTCTTGCAACGAGAGCGCCACGTACCAACTACAAGTGTTTGACACGTTGCTGCAGGACGATCTCGGACCGTACTACGCGTTCAAGCCTGAGCGCGGTCCGTTCCACATTGCGCGCGTCTGGAACCGGTGCGTCTGTGTGTACGACTGTGTGTCTGTGTGGGCAGAGGCACTGACGCGACAGCGCTCGTGCAGGTACAATGGCAACCCCAAGTACTTTGGCGGCATCGTGGCGTTCACGCGCAAGGACTTTATCAAGATCAACGGCTTCCCAAACAACTTCTGGGGGTGCGCGCGCGTGCTCACGGCGTCTGCTAAGGCGTCCAAAGCGACCAAGTGAGGCTGACTGATGTGCTGCCGATGGCAATGGTGCAGATGGGGAGGCGAAGACGACGAGCTCTACTGCCGCGTGCTCAAGAAGAAGCTCACGATCGAGTCGCCTCCAAGGTGCGACTGCTCATGCGCTCTAGTCGTTCGTCTGCACGCAGTGTCTGATCACATGCCGGCAATCTCTCTCTCGCTTCAGTGGCACGATCACAGACTTGGAGGCGATGGGACTCGAAGAGAAGCTCGCGACGCTGCGCAGTACCAAGTGGAAGTGCACAGTACGCACGCGAACGTCTCTCTCTCTCTCTCTCTCTCTCTCTCACTCGCTCTTTCAAACACAGACACACGTCCTCGTGTGCTCACGCTCTCACTCCCTCTCTCGTCCCACGTGCTCGCAGGTGAAGCGCGAGCTCTTGAAAGAGCACAATCGGACGTGGAAGAAGAACGGGATCACGTCGCTTCACTACGACTTGGTCGACGCCGTTGCGCTGAACGACCACTGCACGAAGATCACAGTGCACCTTGGCGCGAACGACCACTGGTCCGACGCGCGGTCGTCGCTCGAGCGCGCTCATGACCACGCGACTGCTCAAGACACTGCAGCGTCATCGTCAAGTGCGGCAGATCAGCTACGACAGTCCGAACAGGATCGTACAGACAACAACAGCAACAACGTCGTTGAGTCTGGAGTTCCGATTGAGCTAGGACGACTCGAGTGTGATCGTGGCACGAGCGCAGCACCGTTGAGACCATGAAGGAGCAGTTTGTACGAAAGCTTGTCGCTGCGTCTACCTTGTCTAGCGAACGAGCGAACGAGCGAACGAAGCGATGCAAGCGTCTCGATGCAAGCAAGATGGCGATGCCATGCTTCAAAATATCGCATACTTTGCTTTCTTTTGTCTTTTGTCTTATTTTTTATGCGCTCTATTGTTGAGGTCGTCGCATCCATTCGACACGACCAAGCACAGACGACAACATACATACGCGACGACGACGATGGCGAGCAGCTTCTTCGGTGCGCTCACGCAAGGCGCCAAGTTCGACAAGAAGCGCTTTCAGCAGGAGATCGGGCTCTTCAAGAAGAGCGACGGTGCGTCGCACGATCACACATACGTGAGCTTTGAAAGGCTCGATTGCGCTGTAACTAACATGCGCGAGGATGTGCATGTCTCGACACATTGCTACTGCTGCTACTGCTGCAGATGCGAGTAAGAAGCGCGTGACGAGCACAGATGCGAGCGAGCTCGACTTCTTTGGCTTTGACGCTGCAGCTGCTGCAGCGAAGAAGCCAGTCGAGTCGAAGCCAAAGCAGCGCGAGCGCAAGCTGAGCGTCGACATGGTGCCAAAGTGGGCCGGCAACGACGACACGAGCGCAAAGAAGAAGAAGAAGAGCAGCGGGAGCAAGCAGAGCCGTAAGCGCAAGCTGAGCGAAGGCGCGATCGAAGAGCAGCGGCTCGACGACGACGAGCGCAAGCACGCGTCGCTGCTGCTTGCGCCACCCAAGCTCGACAAAGCGCAGAAGCGCAAGCTCAAGAAGCAGCAGCAGCGCCGCGGACGCGCTGCGTCGATCGGTGCGTGTAGTCGCTCTAGATGAACTGCGTTGGTAGCTACGAGTGTGCTGACAGGCGTTGCGTGTGACTGTGCATGTGTGGCGGTGCAATAGGCAGCGAAGCGTCGTCGCGAGGCGAAGGGACCGAAGCAGAGAGCGACGACGACGAGGACGACGATGAAGAAGACGACGAAGCCGTGCGTCTGTTCAAGACCGACGCGTCTAGCGCTGACGCCACGAGCGCGTCGTCGTCGAGCAAGTCGAAGAAGAAGCGCAAGGGGGCGAAGGAGACGAGTGCGTCGAGCGAAAAGTACGTGGCGTCGCACATGTCGTAGGACCATGCGACTGTTTGTTGGAGTCGTGTCCTCACACGTGCCTCGTGCGCTTGTGGCAGAGAGGAGGTGACGCTGTTCCGGCGCCAGATGAACATCCGCGTCGACGGCACGCGCGTCCCTGCGCCGATCGCCGAGTTTGCGCACATGCGCATGAACGCCGCGCAGGACAAGTTGAAAGCGACGCTACTGCGCAACATCGAGGCCTCCGAGTACAAGGAGCCGACGCCGATCCAGATGCAAGCGATCCCGAGCATGCTCCTCGGTCGCGACGTGCTCGCAACGGCACCAACTGGGTCTGGTAAGACTGCGGCGTTTGCGATCCCAATGCTCGCAAACTTGAGCGTCCCAGCTGCGCACGAAGGCATTCGGTCGATCGTGCTGTCGCCGACGCGCGAGCTCGCGGTGCAGATCCACGCCGAGTTCACGCGCTTGAGCAAAGGCCGCAAGTTCCACATCGTGCTGCTCTCGAAAGCCACAGCTGCGACGATCGTCGGACAGATCAAGTACGTCCATTGCCCTCACTGCCCTAGATGAGTCGTCGCGGCTCTTGACTGACGGCTTGACACTGTCGGTCTATCGTGTATGGATGGATGGATGTGCTGTAGGAACAACTGCACAGTGAACCACGACGTGGTGATCGCGACGCCACTGCGCCTCGTGCACTTGATCCAAGAGACGAAGCTCGACCTCTCAATGGTCGAGATGGTCTGTCTCGATGAAGCCGACCGGCTCTTTGACATGGGCTTTGTCGAGCAGATCGACGAGATCTTTGCCGCGTGCACGAGCGCAACGGTCCAGCGCGTGATGTTCAGTGCGACGATGCTCCAGGGCGTCGAAGAGATGGCGCAGTCTGTGCTGCGCGACCCGATCAAAGTCGCAATTGGCGTCAAGAACGCCGGTGCGTCGACGATCGACCAGAAGCTCGTGTTTGTTGGCAAAGAGGAGGGCAAGCTCGTTGCGATGAAGCAGCTCATCCACGAAGGTCTTCAGGTCCCAGCGCTCCTCTTTGTTCAGAACAAAGAGCGCGCGAACGAGCTGTACCAAGAGCTCCTGTACGACGGCATCAACGTCGGCGCAGTGCACGCCGATCGCACGAAAGAGCAGCGCGACGAAGTGATCCGGCAGTTCCGCACCGGCGCTGTCTGGGTCCTCATCTGCACAGACTTGATGAGCCGCGGCATGGACTTCAAAGCCGTTAACATGGTGATCAACTACGACTTTCCCCAGAGCGCCGTGAGCTACATCCACCGCATCGGTCGCACAGGTCGCGGCGGTCGCACTGGCAAAGCCGTGACGTTCTTCACAGAGGACGACATGATGTACTTGCGCTCGATCGCAAACGTAATGAAGCTCTCGGGCTGCGACGTCCCCGCGTGGATGCTCGCGCTCAAGAAGACGAGCGTGCGTGCGCGCAAGGAGCTGCTCAAGGCGCCGCCGCAGCGCCACCGCATCAACACGGTCTCGGGCTACGACCTGCAAAAGTCGCACCGCATCCAGCAGAAGCGCGCCAAGAGCTCGCACGGCGACAGCGAACACGCTGGAGATGATGGCACTGGTGCTGAGACAGCGCGCACGGGACCACCAGTGAAAGCGGTCAAGCCAAAGAAGCGCAAGTTCCCAGAGGGCGGACGCAAGAAGGGGAAGAGCGGAAAGCCACACGCTGCTGGGTCCGAGTAAGAGAGAGCTAGCGCGCATTAGGAAGAACGGAACCAGCCAACAGCAGCGAGCGAACGAGCGAGTCAGTTAGTCGAGCGCACGCTGCATAGTATGTAGTGGATCCACATAGACAGACACTCTTCTTTGCCTGTACGCTGCGATGTCAAAGCTCCTTTCATGTGTCCAGGCTCGCATGTCCTCGCACTCTCGTCCAGAGTCCCGACCTCCATATGTAAGCGCTGAGAGTCAGCCCAGTCGTTTGACACGCTTCGTCTCAGGCGGCTCCTCAGACTGATTGCTGACTGAAATAGTCAAAGGCGCCACTGCTTGCCGATAGTGTGACAGCGTCTGATCCGACTCTGCTGCGTCCCTCGTCTTCGAGCGAACGCGCATGGTGAGCGCGTATGGGCGGGCTGTAAGCGCCGACAGCACTGCGCTGTCCGCTCGGTTTTGGTCGCTCGCGCTCTTTGACGAACCACGGCACGACACGACCCGACACAACACGAGCGAGCGATGCAGAGTCCTCGCTCGCCGTCACTGTTCCTGGGCGGACCAACCTCGTTCTCGTCTGTCACGGACCCGACGCTCCATCGCCGCGGATGGCGAAGCACACTTGCGCGAGACAGTCCAGTTGCGAGTCCCCGGCAGGTGCGCATGTCGTGAACTGCGAGCGCACTGTCACGTAGAGTCTGCTGCACTGACAGACATGCATGTGTGTGCAATCGTCATCGTCACTCGGTAGATCCCACCGCGCTATCGAGGACCGCTGCGATACGATCTCTTGGGCGAAGCCAATGCGATCTTCACTGCCACACAAGACAGAACAGCGAGTCACTCGAGCGCACTTGCGTCGCCAGTCCTGGCATCACCAACTCGCCAAAGTGCTGCATCAGCCAACGCGGACGCCAGTGACAACGACGACGCTGCGAGCAGAGGCATCAATCTCGAAGAACTCAAGTGGTTTGAGCACCGATGGCTCGACAAGCACGGCAAGAACAGTCAGCTCAAGGAGTTCCGCGAAAAGATGATGCTCATGCGGCGCTGGTTCGAGTCGCTTGACGCTGATGGCTCTGGTGAAGTCGGTCTGAACGAGCTCGAGGATCCGCTCGTGTCGGTCGGACTCGCGCGGAGTCGAGACGACGTCCAGAAGCTCATTGACGAAGTCGATCGAGAAGGCAAAGGCGAAGTCACGTTCGACGAGTTCCTCCACTTGATGTATCCCAAGAAAGTCAAGCGCCAGCGCAAGCGCGCGCCGCTGCATCAGCCAAAAGCTCGTGCTGGTGCAGACGACCAGGCACTCGCTGCTCAAACAGCTAAAGCACCGAGTGCAAAAGTGAACAGTGCACGGCCGAGCAGTCCACTCGGTGCGCCGCGAGCGCCAATGTCGCCATCAGGAAGTCGCAACGGTGGTGTCTCCAGTCCACGACGCAGCTCTCGGCATGTTCAGACAGCACAAGCGAGCAGCACTGACGAGAGCGCGAAGAAGCCAAAGGTGAACCCAGTCGTGAAGCTCTTTGAAGATCTCCAGTCCGGCAAGCTCGGCGACCTCGCGATCCCGTTCCCAGTTCTCATCACGGCGTATCGCCGCCGCATGCTCCTCAATGCGCATATGGCAGACGACCCAACAGCGCGCAGGTACGTTCTGGTCATGATCTACTCGCGATGGCGCTTGAAGCACTCGCTCACAGACTGCGCTGATGATGATACATGATGCTGCAGCTTGGGAACGTCCGTGCTCCAAGCCCTCGAGTCGTCACGGCGCGAGATCGCGCCATTGTCCGATCATCGTCGTTCCGAGTCCATCGCTGCTGTTGCTGCGCAGTCGCTCGTTCGTCGACGGACATCGGTCGTAGCAGCACCACACGACGCACGAGAGCACCAGCAGCTCCACAGAACGCACGAGAGGCGTGCGTCGCTCGCGCTCGCGACAGACAGCCACGACTCAGCAGCAGCACACCTCCCTGTCTTGACGTGATGATCTAGCAGCTCGTAGCGCACCAGGCGCAGTCAGACAGAGCACAAGGGGCGTCGGTCGGTGTTTACACAAGCTGCGCGTCTCTTGATCAGAAATTACTACCTTGACTATTTTGCATTGACTGTACTCATGGGCGGAGTCTTTGAGGAACCACTGGGACCAGCCACGGGCTTCTGCATCGCGGCGCTCTGTGTAGACGGAGACGACTGCGCGTTCGCACCACGCGGCGCCGCAGCACCACCAGCACCACCGCCCGCTTTCGTTCGCTTGAACGCTGCTGCATTCGCAGCGGCCGCCATTTGCTGCTGCGACTGCGACAGCGTGCGCTTCACGCCCGTGACCGACGCATCTCCTGCGGTCTTCGCGGCGTCGCCTGCGCTCGGGTTCGCGCCGCCAAGAGCGTTCGCGTCGACGCCGAGGTCTGCGTCGCCCAAGAGCGACTGCGACAGATCGAGGTTCAGAAAGTCGGCAGACTCTGCGCTCAAGCCCGCCGCGCCGCCCATGCCCATATCTGCGCTCAGTCGACCTGCTGCGCCGCCGTTCATCGATGCGCGCTGCTGCTGAAGCTGCGCGTTCTGCTGCTGCTGCAAGAAGTTGGCATTCTGACCGCGCTGGTTCATCTGCTGTTGCTGCTTGGACGGGTCCATTGGGTACCCTGGGTTCGCACCAGGTTGCTGCTGCTGCATCTGCTGCTGGCGCATGTTGTTCTGGCGCTGCATCGCTTGGTTCTGCTGGAACTGCTGCTGCTGCTGTTGCTGCTGCTGGAGCGTGGTCTGGCGCTGCAGCTGCGCTTGCTGCTGCATCTGGAACTGCCGCCGCTGCAACTGCGCGGCTTGGAACTGCTGCATCTGCTGTGGCGTGAACTGCTGCATCTGCTGCGGTGTGAACTGCTGGCGCATCTGCGGGTTCTGCTGCATCTGCATCTGGAGGTGCTGCTGCTGCAAAAGCTGCTGCTGCGTCATGCGACCGCCGACGTTTGCGTACGGCATACCGCCGACAACGTGGCCTTGCGGCGCCATGCCAGCGCCCATCGCGCCAGGGTTCACGCCCATGCCAGGCGCCATGGCGTTCCCAGCCATTGCGCCAGCGCCATTTGGCAAAACACCAGCAGGTCGCGGGTTCCCGGCTTTGTGCTGCGCACGAGCGCCCATTGTCACGGCCAAGTGCTGCAGACGCGTCTTGAGCGACGAAAAGTCACCATACTCGTCTCGGTTCTTCGCTGTGCGGTACAGCGAGTCCTCTAGTCGGCGCGCCATGTCGGGCAACCGCCGGATCCACTCAGCTGGAGCATCGGGCTTTCGCTGCTGCAACAGACTCACACTGACGTTCAGTGCACACACAGAGCCACACGACAGCGTCAGTCAGTCAATCAGCATCCGCGTCTCCCTCTGCACACAGACTACAGCACGTCCAGCGCATCATTGCTCATATAGACAGTAAGCAGTACTCACATCTTGCCGATCATCTTTCTTCGCAGCGGCAAGTCGTTCTCGGATTGCCACGCAGCTTGGTTCTCTGGACTGCCACTCGATGACCCGCCAGGTGTGCGCGCACCTTGCGGCATCTGTCGCTGCTGCGCCTGCTGCGCTTGCTGTGCCTGTTGCTGCATCGCGCGCATGCGGTTCGCGTCCATGCCCGGTTGCTGCGGCTGCGGCGGCATCATCATGTTTGGTGCGCCGTACTGCGGGTACCCTCCTGCGCGGTTCATCACTTGACCAGGACGCTGCTGTATGTAGTTCCCGCTAGGTCCCATCATCCCCGGGTTCGGCGCGCTCTGGCTCATAGAGATCCGCAAAACTTCCATCGGTGGGGGAATCAGGTCCGGGTGCTGCATCATCATCGCTTTCACGCGCATGAACTCTTCGTCGTAGCTCGACGTCGGCGCGCGGTACTGCGGCTGCATGTACTGCCCATTCACTGGCGCTTGCTGCGGCCCACCGACGATCGGGTTCCCTTGCGCATTGAGCTGGTAGCCCTGGCCGACAAAGTTTGGCTGACCAGGCTGCTGCATGCCAGGGTTCATCATCATTTGGTTCGGATACCGCTGCTGCTGCTGCGCCATGGCTTGCTGGTGGTGTTGGTGCTGCTGCTGCTGTTGAGATTGCTGCTGCTGCTGAGATACATTTGCGCGACCGGATGGAGACGGCGCAGCAGATCCGGGGCCGTCAATGTGCGGTCGCGCAGACGACGCGTTTGTCGACGCTGGAGTCGACGATGTCGAGGACGATGCAGTGGACGCGACACCCGCGCTTGTGGCTGCAGCCGCCGCATTTCGAGCTGCTGCGGCGCCAGCACCTGCTTTTACGTTGTTGTTGCTGGTATTGTTCTGGAACGAGCCATTCGGGCGCTGCCCTGCCATGTTGTTCTGGTCCGCCATCATGAACCCGGCAGCGCCGTTCTGGCTCGACGATGCGTTGTTGTTGTTGTTGTTGTTGCCGGGTGCAGTGCCGCTTGCGTTCGCAGCGTTGCCTACAGCAGGACCGTCGTTGCCGTTCTTGCGCTGCGCACCTGGCTGCTCCTTGACGTCGTCTGGCTTGCCGTTGTTGCCTGTGTTGTTCTCGCTTGACTGCTCTGAACCGCCTGGGTCGAGCTCCGAGCCAAAGTACGGACTTGTGAGGTCGTCAGCGCTGCCTTGCTTGCTTCGAGCACCGACTGTCTCTTTCGGCGACTCGCCAAAGTTGAAGTCGTCCGCGCCGCCAGAGAGCGACGAGAACGGCTCGTCGCCGAGACTCTGGACACCAGTGGGCGTTCCGACACTGAACGGCAAACCGCCATTGGCGCCGCCATTTGGAGACGAGCCGAGCGGTGTGGAGTTGCCGCCCCACATGCCGAGCGAGCCGAGGTCGAGCAGGTCGCCACCTGGAAAGTCAAATCCGAACGAGTCCATTGCGGCTGTCGTCGTAGAGAGCGCTGCTGCTGTTGAGAGGGCGAGGAAGGCGAAGACGGAAGACGAAGAGGCGAAGCAGGCGTCGACACAAAACTGGAGGCTTCAAGAAGACGACGACGCACGTTGTCACCTGCAAGCACAGACGCATTCGTAGACAGAGTTTGTGAGTTAGACGACTGTAGCATCCTGCACCAACACTCTTGAACCCATTCTCGTGTGCAGCCAGACATCACGTCTACAAGACAGCAGCGGAGACAGGCAGGAGCAGTGCTGTGCATCTGCCCACTCGTGGACGCGCACACGCTCCGTCCGATGTCCGTGGTCGGAGCGCGAGGGAGAGACGACAGTGACGGCCATCGTCCGCTCTCGGTGAGCTCGTGCCAGCGTATCGTCCGATCCCAGGCATAGCAAGCACGTTCCTACACACACTTACGCAGTGCTTTCTCGAACTCTTCTTCTTCTTCGTTGGTGGTGGTCGAGTGCTATGGCGCGACGAGCCGGCGATCAGTGCGACCGACTGCCTGCTGCGATTTGATCCGCCACAAAAGTGGGTGTGTGCGGAAGGGGAGGAGGACGCTGACCGATCGAGCAATGGGTCGCTCGCTCTCGCACGGACGCACACACGCGCTTGCACTTGCACACGTACGTACAAGCGCGCAACGGGTAAGCCGCGGACAACGACGACGACGGCGACGTGGGGGGCGTGGACGACGCGCGCGCGCTTTCGCTGTCGCGGGCGGAGGTTTTATTTGAACGTGTCGGTCGCGCTCGCGAAGCCAGAGCGAGCGAAGTCCCTGGTTTCATTTGCGTTGGGTATGGTATACGAGTTTCTAGATGTGCAGGATAAACCTAAAAACCTATAAACCTCGTTGAAAATAGACGTGAATAACCTCACCTGGTTTTGTTGAGGTTTTTGTGTATTGCACCTGGTTCTGCCAGATAATCTTTTGGCATTCTAATTAGCGTTATCGAGCCAAACAGTTTTCAAATTTCCATCGCCTGGCTCAAACGGAAAGTTGAAAACCATTTGGCTCTAATGTCCTAATTCAAGTGCCAAAAAATTGCCCTTTTTAGAATTTCTCAATTATTCCATTTCAAAAGTATTGTCTAAGGGAGGTGTGTGCAGAGAAACACAACTGCAGCAGAAGCAACAACAACAACAACGGAGATGCCGCGAGTACGAGCACGCATCGCAAGACCTTCGTGACTGCGCCACGGCCCTCATCCTCGACCACAGATGCCACGTGGACGATGTGGCCGTTGTGCTCCATCTGAAGATTGACTCGCTACGAAAACACACAAACACAGTGCGCAAAACGCGCGAGATTGAGCGCGTGCGCCGCTGCGCAGCAAACGAGGAAGTAGAGTCGACAGCGCGAGTCGTCGCTGCTATGAGCAACTTGCGCAAGCTCGTGCATCGAGAGGAAGTGAGCTACCTTTGGTTCGACTCTGAATCAGCGAGCGATGAGCTGCGCGATGCAAAGGCCAACAACAACGACCTGCAAGTCACTCTGCTGCTCGACAAGGGCGAGGCAGAGTACGGAGGCAGCTCGACGCAAGTTTTGGCTCTGTATGAGCTAGCGTGCAAGATCTACCTGTGCGACGGGCGGACCGCGGGCGGAGACATGCACACTAAGTTCCTCGTCATCGATGAGCGCGACGTCTTCCACGGATCGCTCAACTACAGTCGGAGAGGCATGGAAGACAACTTTGAAGTTGTGACGAAAGACACGCGTGTCAGCACGGGCGAGGCGTTCACTTCACGCATTTTGGAGTGGACGCATCGAGAAGGTGTGCAGCGCGTCGACCGCGACTGGGTCGCAGACTACAAAGCGAAACAGCGAAGGGCGAAGGAGACAGAGCCCACAAAAAGCGACACCTCTCAGAGCGCACTCATCGCACTGACTGAGCGCCAACACCGAACCAGTCACTCAACCCAGCGTTCTCGTGCGTAGTCTCCTTGCGCCATCGTCGCAGCAGTCCATGACGAACACCTCCAGAAGCGCATCGCTACTCACAGCGCCGGTCTCGCACTAGCGTTCTCGTGCGCGGTCTCCTCACACCATCGTCGTCCCGGAGGGCCAAGCGCTCTACAAGCGCTTCGCGTCGTGCTCCTCCAGTCCCGCACTACAGTGTCTCCAGCGTGCACGCGCGCAGTGTCATCGCTCTAGTGCCATCGTCGTCATCGCGCAGCAACAGCACCGCCAGCACCGCGCCAGTCTCGTACTCCAGTGTCTCCAGCATCCATATGCGCAGTGTCTTTGCTCCAGTATTACACTCCAACATCCACGTGCGAAGTCTCTTTGCTCCAAGTTCGGGAGATCGAATGGCTGGCAGGCTTGGCTAGCAGCGACAGCAACACACACGAAGGTCGATAAGTGTCCTAGGAGTGAATCGAACTTAAGCCTCGTGCTGCTGCACAACTACTGCACTGTCGCTATCTCACTTGCTGTATAGACTTGTTCACTCACTCAACAGCATACAGTTCAAGCCACGTCTTGCACATGAAAGAAACTGTGCATATTTTCACGACCATTCAGTCGGGAGCGCGAGACAGAACCTGAATCGCAAACTCTCAAACAGCTTGAACGAGGCACCACAAGCGAATGTATGACAAACCAAAGGTCGCACCGCGCTTCTCAGGCGCGCTGAACTTTGCGACCTCGCTCACGAAGCATGGCCGATATGCGCAGACGACGTCGTTGCTGGTGTGTGTGTGTGTGTGTGTGTCTCCAGGATCGAATCCTTGTACAGAAGTGGATGTCCTTGTGGATTGGACGCTCGCAGCGCACATCAGACGACAACACTCGCAGTCAACAAACGACACGGACGATCTGAGTTCCCACCATGCTCGTTCGTTATTAGGAGTAGGTATACGAATACTCGCGAGTATTCGCGAGTAGACTTCTTTCCCATACAAAACGTCTATTTGAAGCTGATAATGAAAAAGTAGAGGTCGCAGCGAGCTGTTGGCTGCACATTGAAGCGAAGAGCTTCAACGTCAACAAGAGCAACGTGCTGATGTCGATCACAGCGTGAGTGCGCGAGCTGCTCGAGCTCGAGCGGCAGCTGTACCAGGAGAGCATCGAGCGCGCGAGCAAGCAGCACGAAGAGCTCCTCGCGGCTCGCTCGAGGACTTTGTGCTGCGATGCATTCCGTTTGAAGACGAAAAGGGCTGGGAGACCGAAGCCGCGATGGTGCAGCTCCAGCTCAACAAGCGCAACGGCTTGGACTTGCTCGAGTTTGGACGACGCTCACAGCAATGGAATCGACTGCGCGCTGCGAAAGATGTTGCGTGGATCAACGCTCATTTTGATCTGCCGCAAGCGCTGGAAGTTCGCTTTGCCCCAGTACCGCTCGCCAAAACTTGCGCCGAGATCGAGGTCGCAGTAGTTCTGGTAGTTCCCGCCGTTCAAGTACGGCGCGAGCGCTGCGTAGAAGCCGCGGACCCACGTATACGCTGGCGACGTCTCGGCTTCGTTCTGCAGTGTCCCGACGCCAAACTGGATCGAATAGACTGCGTCACGGTGGTTCCACGGCGTCAGGTCGTTCTTCTGCGACGCAAAGACGCTGCCGTACGCCTCGAACTGGATAAAGTGCCACGTTGTCGTCGGTGCGCCCCGTACCCAGTCGAGCATGATCGCAATGCCAGTGTCGTTGAGCTTCATTGTTGCGTAGCCGCTCTTGATCTTCGAGTAGTCCTTGTCTTTGCGCGTCATGTGCGGCACGGTGTTGAGCACCGAGAGGTCGTCGCAGGACAGAGCACCGAGATCAAGCCAAAACGTAGCTCGTCTGGGCGGTATTTTGAGACATGCCAGGTTATATGCGAGTTATTGGGCTTATTGCATATTGAATTGCTAAAGACGAACTCCAGTAATTGTGGGCAATACTATTGCAATATACTGCTTAGAACTGCTTTAGCAGCGTCGTCATGGGAACAAACGACGTGGTGCAGTGCACTCTGGCGTTCACGAGCTTGACGACTGGAGCCGCATCGGCGGCTTGAACGGGTGATCCCGTCCGCCAAAGCGCAGCTGTCCTGACTCTTTTCGTCCACCGAGTCCGCCGCCGAGCCGTCTTGGTTTCCACCCAGGCATCACACGGCTTCGCTCGTAGTCGACGAGGATCGCGCGACCATCGAGCACGTGCCGATGCGCTTCGTAGTACGCGCGCTCAAAGTCGCGCTCGCGCGCAAACTCGACGAACGCGTACCCGCGCGAGCGCTGCGTCACGACGTCGCGCACAATGCGCACGTGGGCGATCGCACCAAACTGCGCAAAGTACGCTGTGAGCGCATCTTCTGTCGTTGTGAACGCAAGGCGAGCTACAAAGAGCGTCTTGTACGGATCGCTCATGATCTTTGGGTCGCGCGACGCGTCAAAGTGGGCGTGTTGCGCGCGCACGAGCGCTTTGTCGTGCGGCGTTGTGTCCGTGCCATCGATGCTGCCGATCTGCACTGGATTGTACTCTTTTGCAAACCAGTGGCGCGCGCGTGAGTGCACTGGTGGCTGTGCTGATCGTTGTGGTGACGCAGTGCGCTGTCGGCGTCTCACATGCGAGTCATCTCTGCTGCTGCGAGTGCGGTTGTAGGTGTCTGGATCTGCTGCATCTCTACTACGACTGCGCTTGCGGTGTCGCGCGCTGTCGTCGTCATAGCGGCGGCGCTCATGCAGCGGATGCTCGCTGCGGCTGTCTTGATCCGTTGCCATTTTCATCGAATGACTTGCAATTGTATGTGTGGTGCGCAGCTCATGAAGCTACCGAGCGAGAAGAAATTGAGGGATGACAAGCAGATCCACCAAGTGTCCTTTCGCCATTGCTGCTCGAGTGCGGTGCTGCTGATGATGATCGCGCGCATCGCAGCGCTGCAATGGCTGCTTTGTGCATGCCTCATCCTGCTGCTGCTTGGATTATGCACGCAAGCGTTCCGTGTTCTCAATGAAAGCAGCGAGCTCGCAAGCGCGCCGTCTGCAGTCTTTGAGCCGTACGTGCGCGGCCAGGTCGGCTACTTTGGCGACGCAACGAACCCAGACCCGGAGCGCGTGAACGAAGGCGCGCCGTTCTCGCCCGACACGCCGCGCATCTACTTTCACGGAACGATCTTGCGTGCGTGCAGCTGCGTCGTTGTTTGCGTATGACTGTGCGTCTAGTGTCACTGCGACTCACCTTGCTGTCTGGCTTTGCCGATGGCATGTGCGGCGATTGTCGGTGCAGAGAACTGCCCGGGCATGGTCGGCCCGATCAACGACCAAGAGTTCTACTGCCACGGCCGTGCGTACGGCTACTGCGACCGCCGCAACGGCCTTTGTGTGTGCAACATCGGCTACACTGGCGTCGACTGCAGCGAGTGCAAGCCGTCGTTCTTCAAACAGGGCGGACTGTGTTACCCGAAGAGTGCGTCGCCGCTCAATCGCGACGATGCGTCTGTCACTCGCTGGTGCTAGCTGCTCACACTATGCTGCTGCGCTGCTTGTGCTGCTAGAGAGCTGTCCAAACGACTGCTCGCAAGGCGGCGCGTGTGACTACGCGACTGGCAAGTGCGCATGCGTTGCGAGTCGCAAGGGCGAGGACTGCAGCCAAGTGTTCTGCCAGTTCGACCCGCTCTGCACGAGCTGCACGAGCACGACGTGTCGGAGCTGCGTTGAGGGCTTCTACGTCGACCCAGCCACACAGACGTGCGGTACGCATTCTACAGGACATCACTACATACACTGAGCGGCTCTCGCTCCTTCTCGCTCGCGGCTCATAGCACACTCTCGTACTCCTCGTCTAGTCTCATGCAAGAAGCACGACCCGCGCTGCTTGGTCTGTGACGCACAGTCGTGCCTCGCATGTGCTGATCCGTTGCTCAACTCGGTGCGGCGCAGCGGCGCGCGGTTCCTCGATGCGCCGCTACCGTTCGACGAACTCACGCGCGAGTTCTCGTTCACGTTCGCCTACGGCAGTCAGCACGCGCGCGTGTTTGACGAAGCCGAAGCGTTTGTGCTTGCGCCAGCGGCGTTCCTGAACGAGTCGAGTCGAACGTGTGCGCAAGGCGGGAACGCCGATGCGACGTGGTCGTGCAAGCCGTTCAGTGTGAGTCACCGCGTGTGCGGTCACGCAGGCGTGTTCTCGTTCGGGTCGCCAGTCTACGCGATCGCCGAGTCTGCTGGAACGATCACGCTGACGGTGCGGCGCAGCGGTGGTGGACTCGGAACGGCTGCGCTGCTGTACGACGTGCAGCACCTCACTACGTCGCCAAACGATGTCTCACCGACGGCGTTCTACACGAGCTCGCAGCTCCTGGTGTTTGACGAAGGCGTCGTGGAGCTCGTGTTCCAGCTCACAATCCACGACGACCACGTCGTCGAGCAAGACGAGACGTTCCGCGTGATGCTCCGACAACCCGAGTTCGATGCCATGACGGATGCGAGTCGGCGCAGTCGTCTCGGGAACCAGCGCCATGCTCTCGTGACGATCCTCGATGACGACGTCGCCGCCACAGATGCGAGTCTCTCATTTGTCATCGCCGCAGACTCGACGCTCTTGCGAGGCGGCCGTGCAGGCGCAGACCTCACGTTCCAGATTCAGAGTGTCCTGGGCACTGGCGCAACACGGACGACGAGTGCAAAAGACGCGTCAGTCTTCCTTGTCGAGTCGTACGAAGCCGACATTGAAGACGACAGCGACAGTGAGCGTCTGAGTCGCGAGTTGTACGACGTCTTCCGATCGAAGCAGCTCGCGCGCGTTGTCGACAACGCAAACGGCACGTACACGTGCACGTGGCAGCGCAAGCACGCCGGGCAGTACACAGTCGGAGTATACCTGCTCTACCCTGGCGGACTCCGCGGCGACTACTACGACGACGCATGGCTCGAACTCGGTGCCACACCGCCAGTGATCACGCGCATTGACCAGCACGTCAACTTCACGTGGGGCACTGGTGCGCTCTTCCCAGGCGCGAGCGACTACGTCTCGGTGCGCTGGAGCGGCCGGGTCAAGCCCAAGAGCACTGGCGACGTGACGTTCCACGTCGTTGCAGACGACCACGTCCGTCTCTGGATCGACGACTTCTTGCTCCTCGATCGCTGGGACGACGCGTTCAGCGGCAGTGCGAGCGCAACTGTCACGCTTGACGCCACGCAGTTCTACTCGCTCGTGCTCGACTACCGCGAGTTGACTGGAAGTGCGCGCGTGCAGCTCTACTGGAGCAGCGCGAGCGTTGCGAAAGAGATCGTCCCAGCGGCGAGTCTCTTTAGCGAGCAGCCGATTCGCGGAAGTCCGTTCACGAACATCTCGGTTCGTCCAGCAAGCACTGCGAGCGTCTCGACGAGCGTGCTTCGCGGCGTCTTGACGTCCATTGCCGGGTCGGTTCACAGAGTCGAGGTCGTTCCAGTCGATGCACATGGGAACTCGCGTCGTGTGCTCGACGCTCGCGATCGGTACGAAGCGCAGCTCACGCTCGTGACTGACCAGAGTCTCGGTGGCATCGGGAGCAAGCAGAACGACGCCGAGACTGTCTGGAGCGCATCGCGCGAGGCGTTCCAAGTGTCGTGGTCACCGCAAATCAGTGGCGTCTACGACCTCGACGTCTCGATCAACAGTGTCAAGCTCATGGGGAGTCCGTTCACGATGACAGTCGCACCTAGTGCGATGCACGCGACGCGGTCTGTCGTCTCAGGCACTGGATTGCTTGCGAACCGCGTCGCAGGCGTCATGACGACGCTGCTGGTCGAAGCACGCGATGTCTACAACAACCGGATCTGGACTGGCGGTGCCGCCGCAAAGCTGGACGTCCGAGCGTTCCACACCACGCAGCTCAGTGCGATCGAAGTCGGCGAAGTCGTCGACAATGGCGATGGGACGTACGCACTCACGTACACACCGCGCGTCGCAGGGAGCTATAACGTCCGCGTGCGCCTGAATGGCGTCGACGTGAACAACAGTCCGTACGTCGTGAGCGTCATCCCAAACGCACCAGTGGGGACAACAAGCACCGCTACTGGCGCTGGACTGACCACAGCGGCGACAAACGTCCAGGCGTCGTTCCAAGTCACGACGCGCGATCTCCACGCAAACCTCGTGACGCAAGGCGGTGCGACGATCCAAGTGGTGATTGAGCACCCAACGAAAGGGAACACGACCGGATCGTGCAGCGATCTGCTCACTGGGATGTACGCGTGCACGTACACAGCCAAGTACGTCGGCGCCTCGAAACTCCACGTCGTCCTCACTGCAGCGAGCGCCACACGTGCAGTGTCAGGGAGTCCGTTCCCACTCACAGTCGTCTCGGGTCCTGCGCTCGGGACACTCAGTCTCGCTCAGGGCAGTGGAGTCGTGTCTTCGATCGCTGGCGTCCGCGCAAACTTCACAGTCTTCGTGCGCGATGCGTTCGACAACGAGAAGCGCAACGCTGGGACCGAGACGATCGCAGTCGCGTTCAACGGTCCTGCGCCTGCGACAACGGCCGTCGCTGCTGCATCCTCTGGGCTCACTGTGACGTTCCTCGGCGACGACAAGTTCCTCGTGACGTACGTGCTGACAGTGAAAGGTCGGTACAGCATCAGCGTGAGTGTGAACGGCGTCGACGTCGTCGCGTCGCCGTTTAGCATCTACACGTACCCAGCCGAAGCGTCGCCAGCGACAACGACGCTCGACTTGGTGTCGCCAGTTGCGACTGCCGCGTCGCCGCTCGTGTACACAGCTGGCGCGTTGATTGTCTCGCGGCTCACGACGCGCGATGCGTTTGGGAACGTCCTCGAGAGCGGCGGGTACGCGTTCCAATTCAACGACGTTGCGCGGTTCCAGGACAAACCGCTCGTCGACGAAGGCAATGGGAGCTACGTGCTCTCGCTCCGCCCAGTCGCGAGCACGACGTTCCCGTTCGTGCCCAAGATCTTGCTCGTCGGTGGCCTCAATGGGACGTACTTTGCCAATCCAGACCTCGTCGGTCCAGCGACTCGCATGCGTCAGGACGCAGCGATCAACGTCGACTTTGGCGTGGCGCCGCCGAGCGAGACCGATGCAATGGAGACGTTCAGCGTGCGCTGGAGTGGGTTCGTGCGGCCAGCGTACAGCGAAGTGTACACGTTTGACGTCGATGTGCTCGGTGGCGTGCGTCTCTCAGTTGCAACCGCACAGCTGCTGCTCGGTGTGTGGCCCGAAGCGGCGCACATGTCGACGCCGCAGCAAACGCAAGTGGCGTTGACCGTGAACCAGTTTGTGCCATTTGAGCTCAACTACACAAAGCCCAAGACGCTGCCGAACGGACGCATTCGCTTGCGCTGGCAGAGCGCGTCGCAGAAGCGCGAGGTCGTGCCATCGAGTCGCTTGTACACGTCCTGGCGCATTGTGAACAACGTGCCTGAGCTCAAGATCGTCCCTGCGGCTGCGCACGCGCCGTCGTTCACAGCTGAGTTTGCTGCTGCGTCGATCATCCGTCCTTCTAGTGCTGCTGCTGCAACAGCGTCGCCCGTCACGGTCACAGCGACTGCAGGCGCGCCACTGATCTTCCGCGTCGTTGCGCGAGATCAGTTCAGCAACCAGCGCCTCGTCGGCGGCGACGTCTTGCAAGTCGTGTTTCCGCAGCTCTCAGTAGCGCAGACGCCATCGCCACTCACGGTCGTCGATGCAGGCGACGCGACGTACACGATTTCGGTCTCGCCGATCCTCAGTGGCACGTTCACAATGGTCGTCGCAGCTGTGCAGTCGAGTACGACAGGGTACCAGAGCCTCGATCCAGCAGCGCGCGCGCTCTTCCTCGCGCCGTACAACATCCAGCAGAGTCCATTCACGCTCGTCGTGCAGCCAAACAAGCCACTCGCGACGACGTCAACGATCACCGGCACTGGGTTCGCGCAAGCGACTGCTGGCGTCCGCGCGACGTTCACGCTCCAGCTCCGCGACCTCTACTCGAACGCGATCGATGGCGATCCCGATCCGTCCGTAGCGCGCTTGCCAGTGCTACCGAGAGTGCTGCTCCGTCCTGTTGTGGCGTCTACGACAAGCTCCGACGTCGTTGTGACCATCACGCGGTCGCTGGACGGGACGTTCGAAGTCGCGTACACTGCGACGCGCACTGGACTGTACCAAATGCTGCTGAGTGTCGACGACGGCGCGACGTTCACGTCCAAGTCGGCAACACTGCGCGTGTACCCAAACATTGCGTCTGCGCTGGCGTCGAGCATCACTGGCGGCACGGGACTCGGTCCGCAGATCACGACGCGGCAGCAAGTCACGTACAGTGTCTCGCTCCGAGACTTCTACAGCAACTCGATGGAGCTCGGTGGGAACAACCTCGTCGTCGTGCTCCGCGGTCCTGAAGTCGTCTATCCGACTACGATCACTGACGTTGGCACGAGTGCGTACGTCGTGGCGTACGAAGTCGCAGTCGCTGGCTCGTACGAGATCCAGACGTACCTCGCGAGCCATCGCAATGGACTCACAGGGAGCTACTTCACGACCACGCGCTTTGGTGGCAGTGTCCCAGCCGCACAAGTCCTCGATGCGCAGATCCAGTTTGACTGGCGCGCGAACGAGACGATGCGGAGCTACCCGCGCATTCGCTGGACTGGTTTCATCAAGCCCAAGTACACAGAGCGGTACAACCTCACACTGAACGTCGCGCCGTTCGGCGCCGTGTACATTGACCAAGTCTGTGTGATTGACGCACTGAACGTCGCGCTACCTGCCAGTGTGCACGACCTCCGAGGCGAAGTCGACTTTGTCGGTGGTCGCCTCCACGCGATTGCGATCGAGTACCGCAGCCCGTCGGCGCGCGACGTCTTTGGGTTCCTCTCGCTCCAGTGGACGAGCGATCGGCAGCGCCTCGAAGTCGTGCCGACCACTGCGCTCTTCCCGAGTGCACACGAGATCCATCCGAGGTACACAGTCATTGCAGTGTGAGTTGGTATCAAGTTTGGTATCAACAGGAGTATCCGAGTATCAAAACATACCTCGATTTTCGCACTATACAAAATCGCCACATAAAGGAAACGCTCGAAGAAGAGACGCATGCTGGTGATGACAGCGCGCGCATCGCTCTAGCGCGAGCGGCAGATATGCACATGGAGGCATGAGTGCAGCACGGTCGTCCATGTCTACAGAGCTGCTGCGCCAGAGCAGCAGCAGCACTGCTGACTCGCCTGTCAATGAGTACGTGCAGCTCGCTGCCGAGTTGCGCAACTGCATGGTGTTTGAGCCCAAGCACTGGCGCAAAGTGCTCGACAAGTCGAGTGCTGTGCTGCTTCCGAGCAGCGACAGTCGTACACAGCCGTGGCGTGCGGCAGCAGTAGCAGGCGCTGAGCGACAGCAGTCAGCGTCGACTGTCAAAGCCGCGCCGACGAAGAAGCGATTGCGCGGATCGCAGCAGAACGCCACTCGACCATCGTCACGCGACGAAGACAACGAGAGCGTTGTGCTCCCACGTGTGCACTCATCGAGCCATCGCCATGTTCCCACATCGCTTGCCGCGTATCTGAGCCAACCTGCGATGGTGCGAGCGATCTTGGAGGAGGCGAGCGCCGAGTTGCATGACTGTGACGACAGCACCAGCTGTGAGCAGGACACCAGTGAGCCCACACAGCACGCCATCGCTGCAACTAGTGACGTCGTTGACGCTCTGTCACTCGCCACGCACGCGCACCAAACACCAGCAAGTCCTCGGTCCGTCCCAGTGCGCCTGCCGCTGCTCACGACCATGTCGCCGCGGACGCGCCAGCAGCTCGCGCGCTTGCCTGCGCCGCAAGCGGACGACGTCGCCGAGATCGACGCCATGGAGCAGTTTGCATCGAGCACGCAGCTCGCGCGCAACTTCTACCGCATGCTCCAGCACCAGCAGCGACAGCGAGTGTCTGTGAAGAACCGCCACCACCCACGCGCAGCGCCAGTGCGCCAAGTGAACGCCTGCGCCAAGCACACGCTGCTAAGTGCGCGCCACAAGAAGCCAAAGCCACAAGGCAAGCCAGCGTCGCCAGGCAAGAGCAGGAGCCACAGCACGATGCGCGACGAGCAAGCTCGCATGGCAATGGAAGACGTCGATGCAGTCGTGCCGAGCACACTACGACCAGCTGACGCCATTGCGCTGTGCGACGGCTTCCCAGACGCACGTCAGCAGCTCCTCAATGAGCAAGCGGGCGCTGCTGCTGCCGCACAGACGGCAGAGACCCACGTAGCAGAGACGCTCGCTGCGATCCAGCACTTGCTGCCGCTCGAGCTCATCTACGCCTATGGCAAAGGCGCGTTCGCGTCACCTGCACAGCAGCGCGCAGCGCACGTGCTCGCTCGCGTCACGACGCGGCTCCGGTTCCGCTGTGTCGTCACTGCGATGCAGCAGTGGCAGCGCGTCGTTGCACACATCGTGCAGCAGGAGCAGGGAGTTGCAGCGCGGTGTCTCCAGTGCGCGTGGCGCCAGACACGTGCAATGCGCGAGCGCACTGCTCGCCAGTGCATCCGTCGAGAGCTCCGGAAGCGACAGGAAGCGCTGCTCCGCATGCTCGCGAGCAAGCAAAACGCCAGCGCGAGTGTCATCACACGCGCACTGCGGCGCTACGCCCATCGCTGTGCGCGCGACCGGCACGTGCGCTTCACGCTGGCAGCCACGCGCATTCAAACGTTCTGGCGCGAGCGCCAAGCGCTCTGGGTCGCACTGCGCATCCAACTGCGCAAGCAGCAGCGCCAGCGTGCAGCTGTGTGCATCCAGCGCCACGTACGCGGTCGCCTCGCTCGTCGACGGCGGTGCTTGCTCGAGAAGATCCAGCGCGTCGACGCGATGCGACAGCGCAAGCAGCAGCTCGCACTCGAGCGCAAGCGCGCGATCGAGCTCACTGGCGCAGCGTTGCTCATCCAGCGCACGTTCCGTAAGTGGCGCCAGCGCCGCGTGCTCGCACTGCGACGACGCCGTGCGCAGTTTGAGCGCGACAAGCGCGCGATCGTCAAGGTGCAGGCGCAGTACCGTGGCCGCAAAGCGCGCAACTGGTTCGTCACACACGTGCTCGCAGTGCACCGCACAGTGCGGATGCTCCAGCGTGCGTGGCGGTGCTACGTCGCACGCTGCACGCACGCATCGTTAGAGCAAGCACGTGATGCACAGCGCCGCATCTGGAAAGCCGAGATCGCAGAGCGCCGCCGCAAGCAGCGCAGCAGCAATCGCGCTGCAGTGAACCAGCAAGTAAAGAAGACGTGGCACCAGCTCACAGCGCTGAAGGACAAAGTCACGAGCAGCAGTGCGTCTGGGGTCACTGGACCGAGCCACCGCGAAGTGCAGGCGGCCATGCAGTTGCAAGCGTACTGGCGCGGACTCCGGACGCGCAAGCGCCTGCGCCACGAGCGAGCGCGGCGGAATGAGCTCGCACGACGTGCTGTGAATCGATCGCGACGGCTCGCAGCGACGTGCATCCAGCGCCTCGTGCGCGGCATCCAAGGACGCGCACTGGCGTGGGGACGCATGGTGCACCGTAGCGCCAGTCGCATCCAAAGCGCGTGGCGAGGCTTCTGTACGCGCCGTCAGCTCGTGCGCACAAAGCGCGCGCTGCTTGCAATCACGCGCATGCAGCAGCAGTGGCGCGCGCGACGGAGCGCTGAAGCCCTGCGCCAGCGCCAACGTGCTGCGAACACGATCCAAACTCTCGCGCGCGTGTTCCTGGGTCGGCGCTGGCTCCAGCGCATGGTCCGGCGCCAGCAGTTCCTGGCTGAAGAGCAAGCGATGGGCAAAGCGCTGCTCGCAGCGACGCGACGGCGCGTCCAAGACGAGCTGCTGCTCCAGAGCTTTGTGTACAAGGACATTGCATTCACTGCTGCGGCTAGCACTGACGGTCACAACGACCACAACGACGATGCGAGCGATGCAATGCGCGTTGACCGGTCGCTCTTCCGCGTCGACCGCACGCACCAGACATGGACGCGCCGCGGCTACGACGGTGTGTGGCAAGAGGTGTTCCGGAGCGCCACAGGCGGCGCGCGCGAGATCGACAATGCGCGCTTCGTGCGCTTCCTCAAAGCTCTGCCGCACGCGTTCGTGCACAAGACGAGCTTCCCGACGCACGCGATCGACATGCTGTTTGCCAAGATGAAGGAGCCAAAGGCGCGCATGCTCTCATTCGCGCGCTTCACGAGCACCATGTTGCTCGTCTGGCGCGACAAGTTTGCGCCAAGTAGCAGCGCCAGTAGCACTAGCGCCAGTAGCAAAGCGACTGACACAGCGGACGACCACGCGCGCTTCCTTCGGTTCATGCACGAGTTCGTGCTGCCGTCGACGCTCCAGCGCGGCAAGTTCCGCAGTCTCCTCGATGCGCAGTGCACGCAGCGCATGCTCTGGGCTGTGTATGTGCTCCGGCGCTTTGCAACGCGCATCGCCGCACGCAAGTGCCACGACGCATTCGTGCTCGCACACGCGCAGCACCAAGCCCATCGCCATCGCCAGCGCTGCGTGCGCGTGATTGAGACGAGCTACTGCCGCTATCGCTTCCGCCAGCAGCTCACCGCGCTACTGGCGCAGATGTTCATCGAGTACGTCGACCACACGGGCCGCGCTGTGCGCTTTGAGCACGTGATGACGCACAAGAGCATCGACGGCAAGCGACCGCGCTTGCTCCACGGCGTCGCATGCGCGCGCGTCGTGCCGCTGCCGTTCCCCGACGAAGAGTTCCACGCATTCTGCGAGCGCCACGAAGACACGAGTCGCACTGTCAACAGTGCGGGGCGCGTACCGGCAGACGTGTACTGCGTCGAGTGCGAAGACGCGATGTGCAGCGTGTGCTTTGCGCGCGACCATGCAAAGCGCGCTGCGTTTGCGCACCACGAGACGCGTGCGATCCGCGTCTGTAGCCACTGCCGCACCGAGACAGCGACGCGCGAGTGTCTCCACTGCGGCAACGGTCACGTACCGTTCTGCGACGCGTGCTTCCCTCATGTGCACTCGCCAGCTGCTGCCGTTGCCGCTTCATCAAAGACCACGAGCACTGACAACACTGTCGTACGCGCAACGCTACTTGATGCGCACACGTTCTACGCACTCGTCGTCATGTGCATCGAGTGCGCGTCGCGTGTCGCGCAGTGGCGCTGCGAGACGTGCGCCGACGTGTTCTGTAAGCGCTGTCTGGGCAGCACGCACGCGCGCGGGCAGCGGCAGTACCACGCGTGCCAACGCTTGAGCTACTTCTCGGTCCTCAAGCAGCACGCAGAAGACGCCCGGAGTGCGAGCGCACGCAAAGCCCGAGCGCAGCACGACAGAGAACGCGCAGCGGCGCGTGCCCAGCGCGCACTCGAGATGCAGCAGCGCAATGCAAGCGCCACGAAGATCCAAGCGCTCGTGCGGTCGTTCGTCGCGCGCCAGCACGGCCGCGCGTACATGAAGCTCGTGCGGCAGACTCAAGCGGCGAAAGCCCAGCGACTTAAGGACGAGCGCGTGCGTGCGTCGCTCGTGTACAAGGTCCAGCACGCGTTTGGCGTGTCGCCAGCGCTCAAGTCGGACACTGCGCAGGAGACTGCAGCGCGGCGGCAGCGCATGGACGCGATCAAAGCGACGTTGTTCCTCCGCCGGCGCGTACTCTGTCGCGCGAACGATGACGGGACTGGTCCTAGTGCGTTCGTGCACAAGAAGCGGCGCTGGACCAAACGCGCACGCGCGCACGTGCAGCGCGCCACGCGCTCGTGGTGCGTCTACGGCGTGCGCGTGAAGATCCTCCGCGGCGCGTGGCGCAACAGCGTCGGCTCGATCCTCTCGACGCAGCACGTGCTCACGACCGGCTACATCGTCGTGTTTGTGCCACTCGCGAACCGCTCCGTCGTCGTCTCGTACGACCACGTCGCGCCGTTTGACGACGACGAGATCCTGCGGCAAACGTACGAGCCGCCGAGCAAAGTCCTCGCAGACGCAGCGCACGATGCGCACGCAACGCTCACGCGCGTCCTCGATGCAGTGGTCCGCAAGGCGCAGCTGCTGTACCTCCAGACGATCGCGTACCACGACATTGCGCCGCTCGCGTGGGTCGTCGAGTACAACCGCGTGGCGCAGCGGCAAGAGTTTTGGAACGTCGTGCTCAACAAGCGCACGCTCGAAGCGCCGCGCGCGATGGAGCTGATCGAGCGCATGGACGAGAGTGAGCGCCAGGCGCTCGAAGCGCGCGTCGCGACTGCACGAATGAAGCTCGTGGCGCTGCTCCATCCGTTCACGCCCAAGGACATGCCGACGCTCGCACAGCGCCGTCCTGCGTGCGTGTTCTTACCTACGAGCAGCAGCAAGCGCGTTCAGTCCGTCGAGACGAGCGGCAGTGCTCAGGACAAGACGAGGATGAATGACGAGCACGTCAGTGCGATGAGCTGTGCGCGGCTGTGGCACGAGACGATCGCACCGTGCGATGCGTTCGGCGGCGCGCGCGTGACGAGCAAGTTCCTGCGCGCATGTGTGACGCCGCCGCACTCGACACGCGCATGCTGGCGCGTCGTGCAGCTCTGGCAGTGGATGGAGCTGTACGACAGCGACGGGTACGAACCACATGCCAAGACGTTCTTCCGCTTGTCTGCAGATGTGCAGCTCTACGTCGCAGACGACATCGCAGCTGCAGTTGACAGTGGGAACCTCAGTGACGCACGCGCAAAGCTCCTGCAGCTGCTCAAGCTCAAGGAGGAGACGCTCCAGCTCCTCGTGTTCAACCAAGCACAGCAACGCGCGGCGGCGGAAGACGCAGCCGCCGCTGCAGCAGAGGCTACTGGATCCTAACTCACGACACACTACACACTGTACACCAACACACACGAGCGACTCAGAAGATCTCGTGGTAGCCATCGAGCTGCTGCACTCCACTCGGCTGCTCCTTGGTCCACTTGATCGCCTCGAGCAGCGAGCTGCGACGGCTGCCTTGGTCATGCTCTGTGTCTTCCTCACCACTGTCGTCACCACTGTCGTTGAGGCAGTCTGCGAGCAGCCCTTGCTCGAGCGAGTCCATTGACTTGCCACGAGGCGACGGCGGCGCAGACGAGTTCGCCAAAAGGCTCACGACCTCTGACGCCTCCTCAGTGTCGGACGACGCAGCAGCTTTGTGCCGCACGCGAAAGAAGCGGCGGTGCGGTCTGTACTGCACGTGCACGATCGCTGCAAGTGCGACCAGCGCAACGGCGACGAACGCAATGAAGAAGTGCGCTACTCTCACACACAAGAGCACAAGCGGCGCACGAGTGAGTCGAGTGCTCGAGTGCTCTCCCACAGCGCTGTCATCGTGGCGACGTACATTGGTAGAACGGCGGCACTGCAGGCATCGCACAATGACCAAGACCACCACGAGTAGGAGTAAGTGTAAGAGCAGCGACAGCGTCTGAATGTGAGCGCACAGACAAGGGACGAACAAGCAAGCAATGACAGCCGATCGAACCTGTGACAGTGAGCTGCTGCGGTGCGTACGCGATCATCGCTGCGTGGTGGTGGTTGGCATCGCGTGGGAGCGACGCAAGGAGCACGAAGCGGTACTCGCCACTTGACCGGAAGTGGTCGGCAAAGAGGTCATCGAGCTGTACTGCGTGGCGTGTCGGGGCGTCTGCTGCGTCACTATCTGAGTGAGTGAGCGCTGGAAGTTGGTACTGCACGCTCGAGCGCTGCCAGACACAGTACGGCAGTGCGAGCTGCTCTGGACTCGATGCCATTGCGCTCGTGTGGTTTGGCGCGAGCTTCTCGGCCAAGAGAACGTACTCGCACGACTTGCACGCGCTTGTGTGTGATACAAGTGCGTCGCTAGCACCAGAAGTCGCAACACCAGTGCCACTGGCGTCGTGCTCCCACACAGCCGGTGACTCAAACCCGAGCGTTGTCTCCGCGTACGAGAACGAGACGTTGAACGGCGCGTGACTCGGCTCGGCGTCGGACGAGACGACAAACGTCTTTGCAAAGCCGTTCGACGCCTTCGTCGACCGCAGCAGCGCGATCGACTCGACTGCCATGTCGACGTCGGCGCGCAGGACAAAGCCCTTGACTTGCGCTGGGTCGACGCGCATTGCAGCTGGGAACGCAGGGTCGTAGTGCGGACAGAGGTTCACGAGTTCTTGCTGTGCCACACGTGCGTGCGTGAGCGTCACGCACTGGTAGCTCGCAGTCGAGATGCGCTGCGCCAGGTCGGTCTTGAGCACGACGAACGACTGGACATTGCCGACGCAGTTGCTCAGTTCAAGGCCGATCGCAAGTGGCAAAGTCTCACTGTCTCGCGAGTGATTGAGTGGTAATGGTGACTGGAAGAGCTGGTCGTGGATCGGCTCGAGTGGCAAGAGCATGGTCTCTCCTCTCTTCAAGCGGATCGTGAACGGCTCATCGAGCTGAAAGTGGCGATCGTACTCAAAGACGCGGTCGATCGGAGGCACTGCGACCGTCTCTTCGTGCTGAGTACCACTAGTAGTTGCTGTAGTGATAGATCTTTTAGCAGCACGCGTGCTACGCAGAAGCTCGTCTGTGTGTGTCGTGACGTCTGGAGCAGCAGCAGCAGGAGAAGCGATAAGTGTTGCAAGCTCGTTGGTAGCAAACGCGTACACATCTGCGCGGGTTGCTTTTGATGCTGGCGCCATGCTGCTTATGCGTACAAAATGCACAAGCACGCGCGTGTGTGTATGAGCTGTAGAGAGCTACCAGGAAGAGCGACACACACGCAGACACGGTCTCGCTAGTGCTCGCTAGTGCTCGCTGGTGCTTCGTCGTCGTCGTCGAGCGCTCAAGCTCGCAGATAGCGTCGATCTTTGATAATCAGACACCACCCTTCAAATAGTAGACTCTATTTATCCGATAAATTGCTCACAAATTCGAAGTGAAGCAGGACATGGCGAGTCGAGGTCGGACCTGACAGCAAGAGGTTGAGTACTCGTTTGTAGTATCGTGGCTGCCGTCACTGCAAGTTGTCCTCATCGTGGTGCGCGTGGCTACAGAGCCACTCGAGGCTCCAGTCTTCCTCGACGAGCTCCGCGGCTAGATCTTGCTGGGTTTTGCTAAAGTGCAAACTGCTGCTCGGCCATTCGATGAGTCCTTGTATGATGTCACTCTCTGTGGTTGTGGCGGCCGCGCACCGGGAGCGGCTTACGGTCGAGTCTGCGTTCGGTGCAACACGAGCGAGCGAAGGTGTAAGGAGTGCCAGTGTAGCAGCATCATGGAGTCTAGGCAGCTGAGAGAGATACCAAGTAGTCTACGTCGTCACACAAATGTGTCGCGCTCGCGGATCACCGCGTTCTTGAGCGGCGTCAAGTGCTTTCTGCAAAGCCATTCTTCGCTATCTGACTGAAGACTCTCTATGTCTCAACTGCGCCGTTGCTTCGTTCGCAGCGAGACTTGTTGATGCTGCCACTACTGCCTGCGTTGCTGCGGTTGCGAAGGCACTACGAGTTGCAGCAAGAGTGCGAGCGCGATTGCGGAGATGATGAGTGCAGCACTGTGAATAGTCGTCTCGACGAACCAGCTTCCCTCGTCGAGGCGTCCAGCGCGCACAGTGAACTCGCTCGAGATTGCAGGATGCAAGCTGAGCAATTCACTTACGCCAATGGCGACGAATAGGTTGCGATCGCGATGTCGTACAGCACGAGCGTCTCAATGAGGACCTCAAGTGCCTGGAACACGGTGACGCTGAGACTACAGAGCGGCAGCAGCGCGACGCTGAACACAAGTGCCGAGACGACAACGAAGGCAAAGATATCAAGCACGCTATTGAGTACGTGAAACACGAGCAACAGCAGCGGGATCCTAGGCTTCGATCAACTTTGTTCTCTCAAGTGGACCAGAACTGTTTTGTAGGATTAAAAGGGGTCTACTATTTAAAGGGGTGGCTCCCCTACCGAACCGAGTCAACTCACCTAGATTTGCATGTGTGCGTACTTTAACAAGCTTCTAACAGTACTGTAGAAATGTCGCTTGAATGTGCGCAGATCGTGAGCCCGAACCCTGATAGAATCGATTGGTCAGGAGCGCGCTTTTTCAAGTGCGCTTAAACGCCTTTGACAGGGCGTCGAGCCAAATTGGGCCAAGTGGCTAGTGTGGACTCAAGCGCGCTTCAAACCACTGGCTCGTGTGCAGCGGATGCGAGGTGGCGCGAAGGTTGCGCGAGGTCGACGAGCGCGCTCGCACCAGCCAACCAGTCTCGCCGACTCCTTTTGGCCGCGCGCGAAGTTCCAAACGGGAAGTTAGAAGCTAACCAACGCCAAGAGAATCATGGGTGAGTGCCACCTGCGCTGCATGCTGCTTGTCGAGCAATGATGACGATGGCGATGCAGCCGAGCGTGGCGAGAGCAAGAACGAGTGAGCGAGAAAGCGAGCGAGCGAATGCAGGCAATCGCGTGTCCGGACAGATGCGACAGTCGACGAGCATTTGTAGCAGCAGGATGCATGTACATGCGAGCCAATCGACATGCGCACGAGTTGCTCTTGCTCAGCAGCAGCAGCAGCAGATCCGCACATGCGTGATTAAACATGCGCAGTAGCAGCACGTGCGAATGCAGCGATCACTAGCATCAAAAGCGCGATCCATCGCAGCGATAGCAGCAGCACTGGCAGTCGTCACGTACTCGAGTCTAGGCCCAGATCATCATTGACGGGTGCGATCCTGCAGACAGCATCACAGCTCGTGAGCTATCTGCACGACAGCAGCTACAGCAACCCATAGCGCTTGCGGACGGCAAGCGCTGTCCACGTGTACTGGACATCGACGCATCGCATGTCACTCGCTCGCTCTCGTTCGCTCACGCTTCACGACCGCTGCGTAGTCGCATGCCCGACTCCACCTTCGTACCACTCGCACGCGAATCGCCACTAACGAGGATCTGCGCGTCTGTGTGTGTGCTCAGTTCAACAACTTAAGGCCCACGAACTCCGCACGCAGAAGAAGCCGGAGCTCCTCCGTCAGCTGGATGACTACCAGCAGGAGCTCGCGCAGCTCCGTGTGGCCAAGGTCATCGGTGGTGCCGCCTCGAAGCTCGCGAAGATCAAGGTCGTGCGCAAGGCGATCGCCCGCACGCTCACGGTCTACAACCAAACTGTGAAGGCGAGCCTGCGCAAGCACCTCGGCTCGTCGAAGCACGTGCCGCTTGACCTGCGCCGCAAGAAGACGCGCGCGATCCGTCGCCAGCTCTCGACGCACGAGAAGAGCCTCAAGACGCTCAAGCAGCAGAAGAAGGAGGCGTACTTCCCGAAGCGCCGCTTCGCGCTCAAGGCGTAAGGTAGCAGTCTCGCCTCACGATGTTGAGTAACGACGACAATCCACCGAAGCTTCCCAGTATTTCTCCACCACGTCTCTCTCTCTCTCTCTCTATCACTCTGTCTGCTGGTCTTGTATGGACGCTGGACTGGCACTAGAGGCGTCCTAGACGCCAGGTCGAGTGCTATCGCTCTTCAAGGAGATCGGCGATCGAGTGCTCGTAGTAGTAGCTACTTGCGCACCCGTCGTTGTCACCATCGCCTTCGTCGTTCGAGTCGGACACGAGGTCAAACAGCTCGTGCTGACTGCTGCTGCAGGGACGACTGGTGCTGTCGTTCTCACTGACGCTGTTCGTGTCCTGATCGTCGTCGTCGGCTGCGCTCTTTTGCGTCGATCGGAGTGTACAAGATGGCTCGACAGTCTGGAGCCCTGCGAGCGCCAAGTCGCTCAAGAGCGCGTCGTCTAAGCCGATGCTGTCAAAGTCGTCGTCTCCGTGCGTCTCTTCTGCTGCTTGGACGCCCGCCTCCTGCGATTCACCAAGCCGACCCATGGACAGACAGACAGAGAGAGACGTTGGCGATGAGCACCTCTTGCCAACTGCTTCGTACAGGTCTCTCTCTCTGTGAAGCACTAGGCAGTATGTACGCACATCAATGACGAATGGCTGCACGGCGTAGCCAGCAACAGGCGACTTGACGATCGAGACGACGCGGTGCTGCGGGTATCGCTCCATGATCAGCTACCCGATTGACAGACGCAGACCCGCATAGTCAACGAGTGAGTGTGTGTGCGCGCAAGAGCACAAGCTTGCAGTCCGACGCAAGGCGCAATGCCATCCGCACCCTCGAGGTGACACAGTGCGACCACGTCTCGCCCAGCTCTGGACGCGTGTACAACCCAGCGTCGCTCTCTGCAACGACTGCGCGATTCGTCACGACAACAAACACTTGGTGCGTGTCTGCGAGCAGTCTGCTCTTCCCACAGGCACATAGTGTAGTCAGTCTCTCTCTCACACACACAAGAGCATCATATGCATCGTCACAGTGCTCAGTCAGCTAGCAAGTCAAGCGCACTTGAGGTCGCGCGCGAGTTTGAGCATCTGGTGTTGGCGCTGCGCATGCGTCTGGTCGTTCGACTAGCAACAGCAGCAGCAGCGGCAAGACGGATGAGTAGACCAGGAGCGGCTCCATCCTGGCAGTCGCACACAGAGCAAGACGCAAGCACGAGCGTTGCTCACTTTGAGGAACAGACTCGCGACCGAGTCCACGACAAGGAGCTTCACGCGCAGCGCATGGAGCGTTGCTTCGAGCTCTTTCAGCGTCGCGAGGAACTTGGCGAGCGAGTCGACGTGAGCAATGCGCACGCGCTTCACGACTGCGTCCACGTGCGTCTCGACATCGGCACTTGCGTGTGCACTGCGGAGACGCACGCGCGTGTGTGCGATCTGGAACAGCCTAGCAGCAGCAGAGGCATCGCGAGAGAGACAACAGGGCGTCAGGCTCTAGAAACAGACTGGTAGACAAGAGCCGTAGCGAGTGTGCGGCTGCTTGAGCGTACCGCTTGGCGCTAAAGTTGTGCTCCGTGTCAATGTACAGGACGCTTGCGTCTGGGTTCTCCAGTGCGCACAGCACACTGAGCGTCATGGCGAGCTGGCTCTTGCCAATGCCAGCGACGCCTGCAAACTAGTGAGAGCGAGCGAGTGTATGCGAGTGAGTCGACGCATGTGTGCGTGCTGTTGCTTCAGCGCAACGACGTACCTCTACGATTCCGCCGTGCTTGATGCCGCCGCACAGCGCGTGGTCAATCGTTGGGAGCCCAGTGCGGAGGAACACGGGATGGTTCACGCTCTCGAGGAACATGTCGAATGCCTGCTCCTCACATACGCACGAGTAGCCGATGAACAAGAAGTGACAAGTACACGCACACATGCTAATGCAGTTGGACGCACCGATCTACTCTGTGGCGCGAGACGAACCGAGACTTTCGCGAGCAGCTCCTATCGAAACATCCATGTGTCAGTGGGCTTGTCGTGCGAGTGCCCATTAAGCTCAAACGAGATTGCCGCACCTCGACTTCGCGCACAGAGAGATCGACTGCGTGTGCTACGTCCCATGGCGACCGCTGCACGAGTTGGCGGTAGTGGCGCACACCTGCGGCGCGGAAGAGCTGCTGATGTCGCTCGTCCACGCCTTCGTGCACGAGCGCGCGCTGGAGCATGTTGCTGCTTGATGATGTTGCTGTCACCAAACGAACACTGTCTTCTCGACAAAGTCCTCAAGTCGCATCGGGTATACAAATGTCTGCATCGGATTTTGGAATTTCAGTTGTATGAAAACACTTCGCTGTGCATCTTGTTGAAATGTTTCGTTTGTATACTTTAACTTGAATTGACGTCGGGTTTGTGAATAAAAGCAATGCAACAGCGTCGGATCTCAAGATGTATTCTTTGATGCACATTGCATTTACGAAAATGTCGGGTCGAAACCATCGCTTTTTAAAGCGAAAAGCGGCAACATACGTCGGGTTCTGAGATATGTCGTGAAAAATATTCCGAAAGACGTCGTGGAATTTTCAAAACGACGCGTAATTTTTAAAAAGCGATGTGAAAACGTGTCCTTTCTTGCATCAAAGTTTTATTCAAAAGAAAATGGACGCTTTTGACTGAAATTTGTATGCTTTTCGCGTCCAGACTTTGTGAGAAAAACCAATTCATAAAAGCGTTCTTTTCACAATGTCTGGACGGGTATTTCATACAAATTCAAGTCAAAAGCGTACATTTTCTTCTGACGAATTTTAATGCCTAATTGATAAATTTTTGAAAATTATTTTCGTACTTTTCGTCCCGACTGCCGTTTTCACGGGACGCGTCCCGAACGCCTCTGTTCTCAGAGACTCAGATTCTCCACCGCTCATATACGCGAACTTCCAGCAAGCGAAGCACCCCAAGAGTACCAAGAGCACTGCACCATGACCGAGCCGTGCCCCGACACGACCGCCTCGCCGCCACCAGCGCAATCGCCGACGTCGCCCACCACGCGCGTCTACCGGTTCGTCACCAAGCGAACGAGCGAGCGCGCAGTCGCGATGATCAAGGCCGGCGCGAGCATCCGCGACACCGCCGCCAAGCTCCGGATCCCAAAGTCCACCGTCCACTTGCACGTCGCCGCCTCGAAGCGCCCCGCCTCGCCCAAGACCGGCCGACCGCCTGCGCTCACCGAGGACCAGAAGCGTAAGATCTCCGAGTGGTCCTATAAGGACTGCAGCAAGTCGGCGCGCGTGCTGGCAGAGGGAGCGAGGCGCGAGTTTGGCATCGAGGTCTCCACGACCACCGTGTGGCGGATCTTGAACGACGCCAAGAACGCGCCACCTGGCGCCAACGATGCGTACTTTTTTC
>JAASFN010000120.1:0-38833 GCA_023333795.1 Globisporangium rhizosaccharum
GAAAATGCGTGAAAATGGAGTTAAAGCAACAGGCAATATTTTGCATCAAAAATCAATCAGATTGGTGCTTGGTCTGCGACGAGTAATCACTTTCGAGAGGGTGACGCGAATCGTGAACAATGAATCAAAGCAAATGAAAGATTGGTATTGAACGCTCCTAGCGAACGACAGGCAAGTTCTAATACAAAATGTATGCTCCCTGACCCCACAAGATCTTCACACATCGATTGCGCATCGATTCGACGAGTGCTTGGAGCTGCTCTGATGTCACGGCGTCCCAGGCGGCACCAACAGCGATCCGAAGCTCGTTGACGCAAGCTCGTTGACGCCGTCGTACCGCCGTTCACCAGCGTACACGTGCTGCGACATGATCCCCCATAGGTTTTCGATGGGTTCAAGTCTGGTGAGTACGCCGGCCACGGCATCACGTCGATGTTGTTGTCCTTGAGCTACTCCTTCGTCTGGCGTGACGAGTGACAAGGAGCGTTGTCTTGCTGAAAGACTTGCGTGGAGGTGTTAATGAACGGAAGCAAATGCGTGCCCAGCGTGGAGATGTACTTCGCCGAGTTGACTTTGCCGCTTAGGAACTTCAGAGCTGACTTGGTCGTGCTGGCGAACGCTGCCCACACCATCACTGACCCTCCGCCGAAATGTCGACGAATGTTGGGCTGTTCTGGGATGCGCTTGCCTTGCCACTGATAACGCATGCCGTCCGGACCGTCGCAGCTCCACTTCTTCTCGTCGGAAAAAGCACGACAGCTGCCCAGTCAGCGGCGTCCCACATCGCTCTCTCGCCGGTCCACGCCACGCGCTGATCCTTGTGGCGCTTTGTGAGCGCTGGCTCGGCCGATCGGTTCTTGTACGCCAGCCAATCGATGTCCTTGAGCACACGCTGGACAGTCCGAACGCTGCACGACAGCTTGAGCTTATCCTTGGCCTTCGCTGCGCTCGTCTCGCCTGCTGCAACAAGCCGGACGATGTGTCGACGGTCTCGTTCTGTCGTTTTGCGCTGGCCACCACGTCGATTCTTGGTCTTCGGCTTGCTCGCTGACGACAACACCTTTGAGCAAACGCCGACAGATCGTTTGATGGCCTTGGTAGTCGCACGGACAGTCAAACCGGCTGCTCGAAGAGTCAAAATGCTGTTGCGTTCTTCAGGCGTCAGTTCCGAGCTTCGCACCATCTTGATCGATCCGAAAATGAGTGGGTCAGACGAAGAAACGGCGGTGATCATAACAAACGTATTTTCAAAGCGGGAGACCAAAAATTGAATGACTGAGATAAATCTTACGTGACTGGTATTTTATGTTCACGATTCGTGTCACCCTCTCGAAAGTGATTACTCGTCGCAGACCAAGCACCAATCTGATTGATTTTTGATGCAAAATATTGCCTGTTGCTTTAACTCCATTTTCACGCATTTTCAGCGAAAAATATGCAATTTCGGTTTTCACAAGTCCAAAAATGTCCATGTTCACAAACCACTGTCGCGGACTGTATGTGTGATATAGGTACTTTTCAGTTTAAATTTCCCAATCGAATTCACGTCGTGCGCTCACTCGAAGTTCTTCATTGTATAGCCTGTGACCAAGTCGTGGAACACTTACCCTTTAACCCTTTCGCGTACAAACGTGTAAAATTTACACGTCCGACAGCGTTTTCAAAACACGTTGCGAAAACAGGCAGTCAAGCGTGTAAAATTTACGCGTTTGACAAATGTCGAAAATTTTGACGGTTGAAGTTGAAGTAGCGAGCCTATCATTTTGTATCATTCAAGTCAGAAATGGGTGCGGTTGGAAAAATGGAAGGAATCAGCATTCGTCACGTGTAAATTTTACACGTTTGACGAAACTACGTCTTGATTTTTGTATGTGATAGTGTTGCTATTTGCAAATTCGCGTTCGCAAAAGGGTTAACACATTCAGCAATACTTGTTTCTTCCATCGTAACAACTGAAGCATCGTTGTTTAACCCATCAATTGCATCGCAGAAATGCCATTTGTGTTGGTGCGTGTTGGATCTTGTCAATGCAATTTCTCTCTTTGGTTAAGTGTACAATGTGTTGAAAGAAGTATGTGGTCCTTCCACCACCTCAACTGGGGAAGCGAGTACACTCTAACTTTAGATGCTTTCTTCGAATGTAGGCTGTATCCACCAATAAAGGATACCACAACTTGTGGTATCCTTTATTGGTTACCGTTCGATGGCCCCGTAGACCACAATTATACAGAGTTGATGGATGCTGCATGTCGTCTAGATTGCTCACTCCAGCGTTGCCGCTATACACCATCGCGAAGAAGTTCGGTGGTGTGCCTGCATTGTCGAGGTAGAGTTCTTCGTTAATGAGTGTTGGTTCGGCGCCAGTTGTCCAATACATTACTTGTTTCAACTAAATACTCGCTCTACGAATGAATCAGACGTATCGGATACAAATGGGCTCCAAAATCGCGAGTTTACTCAAGTTTTACTCACGACATATTCTGCCGATCGGTTGTCATGGAAACGTAATGTCCTTGACAACTTGAATGTCATATATCGACCACACCGCCTTCCTGAGTGTCGTTGACAACTTGAACGCTAATACAAGGACGCCCACAATATCAACTCTATCAGCTTCCAAACAAGTGAATTGACCCCTATCCACCCATATTCTAACGCTTTGAGAACAGCTCTTAGCGATTGCATTCGGTCAACTAATGTCTAGATCTAAGTGCACTTCACAATACCGAGCACACACGCCACACACTATCACAAACACGTTCACCAGTCCAAACGACATTGTAATGACCATGGTGCTAGATTTGTGCGCGTACACGAGGTACACCCCTGACTTGAGTGGCTCCTCCAACATACGGTCAAGTGACGCGACCGTAACGCAACTCCATTTAGTCATTTGTTTTTTGCGAGGTTAAATGCTCACTACGTGATTTTCAGTTGCGAGTACTCGAGCCCTCCGAAAAGCATGCACTTGGTTTGTTGCATATTGCGATTAGGTGATTAGTGCGCACCTGCAGCGTTGCCACTGTCTCGTCAAGACCGCCCATTAGCTCGAGTGCTATCTGCACCGCGTGCAGCGCACAGTTATCGCTTGGGCTGTCCGCCATGAGTCGGATCGCAGACTCATCGACTGCAAGCCACTCGCAACGAACAGTCCATATGGGACCTGGAGCGATGCTTGACGCTCCGTGCCGAACGCTTCGACCAGCTCCTTGCATTAACCGATAGCACATCGAGACAGCTACTCCGACAACAGGTCTTCCACTCGACGAGGTATTCAAGCGTATCGCCACCCAAGTCGCATCGAAGTGCTTGTGCTATGCACTGTAGAAGACGTACACGGAGCACTGGAGTCTTGTCGCTCTGTCGCTAGGCGTGACGGCTAACGCTTGCAGGTAAAAGTATATGAACATCTTAACAGTCTTGTGACGAAGTGTTTCAAAGTATATTCCTTTAGCATGGTGTCGAGCGCCTATTCAAATACCTCCCAAAGTTGAACATTACGCAGACATGCGCACGGGCAAGTGTGTGGCCCTAGTGAGGTTGTGCATATTAGGTTTGCTATATGCAGTCACGGCGTATCAAGATATGAATTATTCAATTCACAACAGCTCGACGACTGAAGGCATCAAGTGGAACATAAACGCAAAACGAAAAATGATTTCGATCGAGAACATCTAAACCAGTGTCCAATTCAAAACCCCTTCAACCAATGCTGAGCAATGTGATGACAATGCGCACGCACCCGCGCACGAACCGCTAAACAGGACGAAAACATTGAGCACGCGTCTGCCGCTACGAGAAACGTTTGTTCCACAGTGTTCCATCTTCGCGGCTATCAATGCTCAAGAATGGAAACAGCTCAACGAAAGTTGACTTATCGCCAACCAAGTGCAAAGGCCGAGTAAAATTCCGCTCGAGTATTAGGTTACATTGTGTTTGTTCTGCGCACGTGCCAGTCCCATATCAGCAAGTCACGTCCAAAATTAAGATGTGCTAGCAATAAATGAAGACTCGCGTCGACGATCTGGCTATTGTCAACCTGACGCTCGCAGCCAAGCGAGTCTAGGAAACAGTGCGCGACGAGTCCTACAAGTAGGAGCCCGAGGCAGTCAAGGGTTCGGTGTGGTCTCAAGTCAAGCAACGTGTGTGACTAGCGCGGCAGCTGCACCTTGGAGCGACAATTCTTGGACAAATAGAGATGCCTCAACATTTGAGAAAAACTCCACACTATTCTTCTTCCATTTCCACCACTCCTTTGCTTCCCAGCGAGGATGTGTCACGACCGCAAAGTATTTGATTGGTTGGGACATCCGATACTCGTTGACAAGCTCAAGCACCGATTAACAGCGCTCTTCGACGACGAGCATTCAAAATTCAAAGGTTCTAGTACGAATTCCACTTTGCGAAACAGTGTGCAGGCGAATCGCTCGACCCTGCAACAGTGATATGTGACTTTGAAGGTGCATTGATCTAACAGGCGCTGTCGCACTTTGCAGATGCGAGAGTGAGTGGTCGCTTCTTTCGTTGAAAACAAGCACTTGCTCGTCGTATGCGGGAACCCAGTTAACCATTACATGACATCACAGATGCGATGGAGCGTGGCTCCATTGACCTGTTGGCAGTCGTATAGCCGAGAAAGTACACGGCCGTGACGTTACTTACGTGAACAGGCAAATGTGAGTTAAGGACATCGGTTTTGTGTAGTCGCACGCCAAATGGAACAACGTTTGGGTGTACTACAGCAAACAATGAGTCGACTGTTACCCTCCAGAGTTTCTGAGTGCGTAACGCCAGAGCAAGCACGTGTTGGCGCGCACCGACAACCCTTTGGAACGATTCAACAAGGAGATCAATGACGAGTTTCTATTTGCACATTTGACCGTTGCAGCGTTCATTGGAACCATCGAGCGCATATCTAGTCGTCGTGTGCAGCTCTGAGTTTTTGATATTCTGCAATGAAAAGGTGTTATTTTCTAGTTTGCCTGACCCGATGCATAACCGAAGCACGACCAGACCGAAAGCTCACTTGATAAAACTCGATCCAAAAGCAAGAACCGACCCAATACCACCCTAAACAATCCTACCAAAAACACACATACCAAAGGCTTGATTTGGCTTTTCAATTGTGACAGTCCAACCACATACTTGTAGTGTTGGGTAACAGAAACACTGGTATGTAAGTCAAGAGATCTAAACCAAATACATGATTATCACGACTTATCGGTTCATGCTTGCAGAGACAACAGTTTCCTTCTTCATGCCTTTAGATAGTTTGGCTGAGCTGTCTTTCCACATGATCTTGTTCTTGAGTCCTACTGACAGACTGCTACAGTGCCATCTGTCAATCGATAGGCAAAAACTCTTAAACTTGCCAACTAAATGAAAACAGCACGTGGTTATGTGCTCGCTCTCGTCTTGTAACTCGTGTGTGTTTCGTAATACGCACGAGTCACACTAGAGTGATCATCCTGCCTACATATGCAAATATGCAAACATGGAATGGCCACCAATCACTACACCCGTCAAAATGATCTGGCAAATGCATCATGCAATGACCACCTAGGTCTATTACATTCGTCCACATGATGTTGTGCTCACAGATCTTCCGGCGAACCCGTTGTGCCTGAATTCTTCCAGGTCGACCGTCCAGCCGGCACATCTTGAGTGAGAAAGCGCACGAGGTCATTGAGCTTGCAGCCGCGGTGGCGAGTCGGGCGGGACGAAGGGTCGTACAGACGCTCGACCTCAGCATGTGGTGCGCCCAGACGCTCAAGGAAGTCGGAGCCGGGCTTCTCCAAACAGCACGCCTCCTTGCTGCGACCCATCATCTCGAAGATCGACACGACAGCATGGATCGCGCAGTCGTCGTACTCGCTTGCACTCATGAGACCGATCGCAGGGATGTCGCGGGCCGTGAACTCGGCGTAGCTGATGCGCCGGTTGGGGGTACTTGTCGATGTACCTGTCGAAGAGCGTGACGAGGATCGGGCACGACTTGAGCTCTTCGAGCGGCTTCCATTATCCGGTACCGTCCTTCCACATGATCTTGTACTCTCGTCCCTTGCCCTCGCCGCGGTTGACAATCCGTATGTCCTCGGAGTCATCGCCATCTTTGCTCTCTTCGCTTTTGCTCAGCTCCGGGCTTGGCTCTCGCTGCTCTCGTCGCTTCTTCTGAGATTGTCTCGAGCGCACGTGGTATGGCCGTGCACGACGTGTCGAGTTGCTGTCGTTGGGCGACGAGGCTGGCGACGGGCCATGCGGCTTGGACACTAGCGGCTATCCAGCTGGCGATGACGGCAAGGACGACTGCGCTGCGACGACATGGCAGGCACCTCGGCACACGGCACTCGAAACAACAGGATGCCAATCCAAGTTTAACAGAATCAATGTGCTGGCTCGGTGAGGATGCTGCTGGACCAAACCCGTACAGCTAGGTGTTCCGACACAATCGCGTTCATGATCTCTGGTGAGTCCCCCAAGTACGAGATGCGCGCAAAATGAAACATGTAGCGGGAAGACCTTTGCCACATCATGGTCAAGTGCATATCGTGCCTGAACATAGTCATCGGTGCTGTTGTGCATCCTCCCACGCACTGCTTGTAGTGTCTAGGGTTTAGTTTGCTTACAGTACACTAAAATCAATAGGTTAGCCTTCTTGTAAGCAGTGGTTGTACTGGTTGTACTTGACCCGCACTCCCAAATACCGGCACATTCGTCGAACGCATTTTTGGCCCAGAGTGTTCAAACATGGCATCGATTATTCGATAATGTCGCCAAATATCGGCTATTTTGTCGAATATGCATTGTCGATATTTGACAGGCGACCAACTTTCGACAATTCTACTTTACTGTTTGAAACCTGGTGACCTAAAACAAGATCTACTTTGGGTCACCAGTTTTCAAACAGCAAATGGCTCAGAAAAGCCCGTAACGTAAACATTCAAGCAGAAACTCCCGATACAAACAAATGGACTGATTTAAGCCATATACATTTGGGTTTGTCCAAATCTTAACTTTGGGCGCTTTAGCAACCGCTTCGCGAACTTGAGCGCTTGTTCGAGAGCACCATGTTTGACGACGACTGTGTGCTCGCGCGAACTGAGACACGCGGCAGCGTCCTGGGTAGAAAGCCAACTCGAGTTGCTACAGGTTGGACCAACCTTATTGTAAATACCTATCTTTGGTGCTTGCGATGCGGTTTCCTTTTTGACAATACAAATGCTTGCACAACGTGGGAAACCCCTTTGCAGACACCCTCGAAAAACGCGACATTTTTCGAGGAGTGCAACGCGGTTTCTCATGGTTGACTTGGTTTTGTATTGTCTACAAGGAAACCGCGTTGCAAGCAGCAGCGATGAAGAGGGTTTTGTAGCAAAAGCCACAGGTTCCCTGTTTTAAATCTATACACAGTTCTGTCGAAAAGGATGTCAAATTGCTCACATCATTCAGGTTGAGGTGCGATGGAGACGAATGCTGTCGATGCTCCTCGCGTTGCTCATGCAGCAGCTAGCAGCAGCAGCAGCAGCGGCGGCGCAGTGAAGAAGCGCAAGGCAAGCAAGAAGGTCCCGAAGCAGCATCGTGTCGGGAACTTTCGAAGGTCCGTGCTTGCTGCGGTGCGGAATGGTGGAACATGCAAGTGCTGTACTGTTGCGTGGCTGTCAGACTCACTCGTCGCTCGTGTATGTGCGACTGCACTAGCTACTATACGTTCCGGTTAGGTCAGTCGCGCCAAGGTGAGCTCGAAGACGACTCGCGCCTCAGTGTGCTGGAGAAGACGTGGTTCTGCGGCAAGCGTGGGCTCGACATTGGCTGCAACTCGGGCGACTTGACCATTGCGATTGGTACGACGCGCCTTCGCACTTGGATGTGTGTGCATTCGACAACAGCAGCAACTGCATGGAGTGCTCACTAGTGTCTCTCTTTGTTTACATGTATGTGTATGGATGCTGGTCTCTCTCTGCAGCAAAGACAATGGAGCCAGCGTACATGCTTGGGATCGACGTTGATGCGACGCTCGTGTCCCGCGCACGCACCAACTTGAAAGAGCTGCTGCAACAGGAGCAAGTCAAGCAAGCGTTTGCGTCGATACCAGCAGTTGCAGAAGCAGAAGCAGCAGAGTCATCACAGCAAGAGCAAGACAATGGTGCAGTCGTGACTGTTCCGCAGCTCACGTACAAGCTCGAGCATGCAAGTACAGACGAGACGAAGCACGCGAGTGATGGCAGCAGCAGCAACAACACCATGGACGCTGCTGCAGCAGCGAGTGGCGCGCCGTTAGCAATCGAGATGCCGCTGTCATTTCGACTGTGGAAGCCGCCAGTGCAGAGTGCAGTGCACGCGCCAAAAGCGCTCGGCAAAGTCCCAACTGGGTGCGTACTTGCGTTCTACGCGCAAGATCTTGTTGGTGCACGTGCAAGCGATTGTGTGCAAGTGACTTGCATAGCAACTCATGCAATGCGTGATTGACTGCAGCACGAGCTTTCCAGCAAACGTTGTGTTCAAGCGCGAAGACATGGTGACCGACACGCACGCTGGCAAGGACTACGACTTCATTACGTGGTGCGTCCCTGCTATTTGTTTGCTTTCGCATGCATTCGAGTTGCGGACTCTCTGTCTAACAAGTGTATGTTTGGACTTGCTTGGACTTGCATGCCTGCACTTGACAGCTTTAGTGTCACGAAGTGGATCCACTTGTTCCACGGCGACGACGGCATCAAGCGCGTGTTTGCAAAGATCTATGCGCTGCTTGCACCCGGCGGTCGCTTTATCGTTGAGCCGCAGCCGTGGAAGTCGTACCACAAGCGCAAGTTCACGTCCGAGGTCACTGCTGCAAACTATGGCGCAATTGTACTGCGACCAAAGGACTTTCCAGCGTATCTTGTCGACACGATTGGCTTCAAGACGTGCACGTTCTTGCAAGTCTGTCGCACGTCTGCAAACGGCTTTCGACGTCCAGTGTACGTCTTAGAGAAGTGATGTGACGCATAACGTCATGTAGCGAGCCAGCTAGCTAGCAAGGAAGAGCAAGCAAGAGAAAGTAATGCCTGCGCGCAATCGTCTATTTGAGCTCGAGCTGCTGGTGGCACAAGGCACGTAAAGCGTCCGACACGAATAATATAGCGAAGAGTGCAACCAGTGAGCGAGCGAGCGATGGTGCAACTCGCAGAGGCAAACTTGTTTGTGCTGACTTTGCTGATGGACTTGTTACGCTTGCTGCCTTGTGCAGTCAGTAGTTGCCTGTAGACGAGCAGCTGCTGACGTTGTGACGTTTGCGCACTAGTCGCGGAAGTTGCCTCGTCTCTCTTGTGCTGCACACATGTAAAAGCACGAAGCAACGCGTGAGTGCTACATACAAACGGTAAGCAATCGCTGTCAAGCGCCTTGTACCTTTTCGGATGATCGCTGCTGCTTGACCACGCGGTCCACTGCCGCCAGGTCCACCTTGTCCGAGCGCTGGGATCGCGCCTTTGTGCTTCTTCCAGAGCTTCACGCGCTTGAACATCGGCGCGTGCTTTAACGTACACGAGCGAAAGCACAGAACAGCAGCAACACAAGCAGTCGCAAGTCCATAGTCAAGGAGATCCACTTGCACATGATGCAAACAAGCAAGCGAGTTGCGCATGCAGACAACCCACACACACACGAAGACACGCCCATGCCAGCAGTTGTGGAGGAGGATATATGTCTGGAAAGACGATGAACATGATCTGGCTGCCGCGCAAGTACACTTGCTCGACGTGCGTCGTGCTGCCATTCAGCTCGGTGCGCACAGCGTCCTTGAGCACGCAGTTCATGTTGTCCTCTGTTTCGTCCAAGAAGCCACGGTACGTCTCGCCGGACTTGAGCTCGATTGACACGATCGTGCCTTCGCCATCGTGCAGCAGGATCGTCGGGATGCCGACGCCGCGCTTGCCAGTCACTGCCATGACCACGTGCTTGCTTCCTGCTGTTGCTCTGCGGCTTGATGCCTGCTGTTGTTGCTTGCTCGTGCTGTTTGGATTGGAGTGTAGGGAGCAAGCACTGAAAAACTCCACTTAAGTACGACTCGAGTCACTTGCACCAGTCAATCGTAGCTACACTAGGTAGCTCCACGACTTGCGATGAGCTTCGTGGCAACATCCAGCTCCATGGCTCTGTTCTTACGTGACTGAGCTCGTAACACAGGCTCCGACAGGTCCATGGGATACAAACATACGCATCCAACACTTGCTCATCCAACAGCAGCAGCTCAAGAACACAAGACAAGGCCAAGGTTGCTGCTAAATATCGCACGTTTGTATTCATGAGCTACGTCTTTAGAGACCTCTGTAGCCGCACGAGGATGATGCTCCAGTGTGCGCGAGCACACTGGAGCAGCTGCGAGCGACTGCTGCCGCGACGCTGCGCGCAGACACGACGATTGCTTGCTGGAGCGAGCGCCATGGCGACTGCGCAACCGAGCGCGACAGAGAGAGGCGAGCCCAGACTGGGAGGAGAGTCCGCTTAACGGTACGACTTCTGGAAGCGAGCGCGCGCCGACTTACCACCGAACTTCTTCGCCTCCTTGCGGCGCGGGTCCGCGACGAGGAGCGTACGGTCGTACGCGAGAAGGATGTCCTTGATCTCCTTCTTCGACGCCTCGTCAACGTCTACAAGTAGCACGAGCACACGCAGAGAGTTTGTCAGACCGATGCGTGTCCTAGAGCAGAGCTACACAGGAGCACGAGGACGTACACTTCTGGTAGTACGCAACAAGCGCCTTGGCGATCGCCTGACGGATCGCGTAGATCTGCGCAGTGTGACCACCGCCCTTCACGCGAAGACGGATGTCGACCTGCACAATCAGCATAGAGAGAGCACGCGCGCGGGCGTAGGATGTTTAGTCTCAATGCGCAGGCGCACTTGAGTGTGGTGGTGATTGCAAGCCCGTTGCGACAGCATGGCATTTACACGACGGTAAATAGCGCATGCACACAGATTGGTTGGGTGGTGCGCGTGCTTTCACAGCTGAGAGCGTGTGGGTGCGTGTGGGTGTGGGGTGACAAAGTGCCAGCGGCAGTCGGTCCGTCCGTGTAGACAGACACGAGCGTGCCAGGCGCTGTGACGGAGAGCTCGCTCCAGGCAGACGGCAGGCAACGGCAGGCATGGCGATGGCGACGTGGCTGGTGTTGTTACTGCTGCTGATGCGCTGCTAGATCATGCGTGTGCCTGGTCGCTGGTGGACGTGCTGGAGTGCTGGACTGCCGCTGGTGCCAATGCCGATGCCGCTGCTGGAGGCGAGGTCCGGTATTTACGTCGTCGGTGGTGCAAATGCCATGCTGCTGCGTCGAGGTCTTGCGTGTGCGTGTGCGTGTGTGCAGGAGAAGATGATGCGGTCAACGTACGTTCGCGAAGCGCTGCTGGCCGAGGAGGAGCACCGGCTCGTACGTCTTCACGCGGAGGACCTCCGGCTCAACGAGCTCAATCGGCGTGCCGTTGATCTTGATGAGACCGTTGCCGCGCTTGCAGTAGGCGACCGCCGTGGCGTTCTTCTTGCGGCCAAAGACCTGGACCGATTCGATCTTTCCCTCCATTTTGTCTTCCCGTGTGCGAAAATGAGCAATGTCCGTGCATGTCGTCGCAGCGCGCGCGCTCGCTCGCGACCAGCAGCTTGCGGCCAGTCGATGCGAGAGCCAACCAATCTCGCTCGTGTCGTTCTCTATATCGGTCGACCGCAATACGCAAGATCCATTTTCGCTTGCGAATTGTATGTGCTACAAACACACTGTTTCACAAAATCCTGTCAAACGTGATGCCTCTGATCAAAACGCGCAGGTGCGAGCGAGCCAACCACTAGTGACCGACCTCTATCGGTGGCAGCGACAGCAGCACCAAACGACAGACCGACACGCTCGACGACTGCCGATCGATCGCTTCACGCCTCGCTCTGCGCACGTACCGCACGCTCTCTCACAACACACACACACACACAGACTCTACGATGCGTCCTCTCACTGACGAAGAGCTCCAGACGGTGTTTGAGAAGATCAGCAAATAGTACGTCTCATCACTGCTGCGAGCGAGCACTTGGCTGGTGCTCATGTTCATTGCGTTGCATCAATGCACAATCGCTAACGACACTGCTTCGTCTCTCTCTCCCTCTCTGTGCGCTCCATTAGCATCGGTCGCAATGTGCAGCACCTCGTGACGCGTCCGGATGAAAAGTACTGCTTCCGTCTCCACGGCAACATCGTGTACTACTGCAGCGAGAAGCTCATGCGCCAGTCGACAAACATCGGCACGGACGAGCTCTTGAGCATCGGCACGGCAGTCGGCAAGCTCACGAAGACGAAGAAGTTCCACTTGCGCATTACATTCCTTGACTACCTCGCTCAATACGCCAAGGTACGTCCTTGTGCGCTTGTGCTTGCAGCACTGCTGCGTCGATCTGCCTACGTCTGTGCCTCTTGCAGCCAGTCAGTCCGTCACACTCACACACTCTGCTCTGCGCTGCTGCTCCTACCCGTCCATCCGTACAGTACAAGGTCTGGATCAAGCCAAACTCGGAGATGTCGTTCCTCTACGGCAACAACGTCGTCAAGTCGGGTCTCGGCCGCATCACAGAAGGCACGCCGCAGTACGCAGGCGTCGTGGTCTACAGCATGAACGACATTCCACTTGGCTTTGGCATCGCAGCGCAGGCCACGGAGCTGTGCAAAGACCTCGAGCCAACGGCGTACGTCGTGCTGCACCAAGCAGATATCGGCGAGTACTTGCGCGTGGAAGACGAAATGTTCTAAGCAGTCGCCGCAGTAATCGCAGCAGCGTGGACACATTGTGTGTCTTCTAGAGCGAGACGTCTCCTCTACGCTCCTTGCACTTGTTGCTCTTCTATATAATAGACTCTCTCTCTCTCTCTCGTTTACTCGCACCCGTACAGACAGCTCACACACAATTCGTTTACTCGCGCGCATGGACGCTTCACACACAACTCGTTCTCTCTATTGCAGTGATGCGGTTCGTTCTGTAGTCGTGTGGATGATGTGTCTGTAGAGGCGCGACGCACTGGTGGTACTTCTACTCGAGCAACGCGCTCGAGAGCGTGCTGTGGATCTTTTCGTACGACGCAAACACGATTGCACCAGTCGGAATGACCTTGAGCAGGTTCGGCACCAAGCCTTTGAACAGCCCGGTGTAGCCTTCGTGGCGCACGATCTTCGTCGCGCAGTCCCACGTGCCGCTGTACTGTAGTGCGGACTCGCCGCCTTGCTGCAAACGCGCTTTGATCACTTGGTACGGATACGTCGCAGTCGACGCAAACGCCTGCGAGATCGCGCCCATGGCGAGCGTCGGGACAATGTCCATCTCAGGACCCCAGCGGCTCTGGTACGCGCTCTTGATCGTCTCGTACGCAACAAACTAGCAGCAGCCAAGCACGAGTCCATGGATCGTCAGAGTTCGTCGAGTGCTCAGTAGAACTAGCCACGAACACGTGCGGACGTACCTTGAACGCGCCATGCGTCGTCAAGAACAGCGCAGGCACGACGCCTTTGTACAGCGCAAACACACCTTCTTCTGCCACGATCCGCCGGAACGCATCTGCATTCACACATACACACAGGTATACAGAGTGTGAGTCACTGCGCTTGCGTCACGCTCATTCTGCTAAGACGTACCCGACATGCTCTTGTACGGCGCGCTCTTTGCAATCACTTTGACGGCGTCTTTGCCAACCGACGACGACGATGCTGCTGTTGGGAGCGTCTGCTGTTGGACGTTCGACTGCACTTGCATGCGCACTTTCACGAGCCAGATCGGATTCGTGATCGGGACACAGATGATCCCGGCTTCGAGCGCCGAGAAGAAGTACTGCCACGAGCCTTGGATGACGCCAGTGTCTGCCAAGCGCGCGTACCGCTCCTTGGCGTTCTGGTAAAAGTACATGTAGAGTCCCCACGACAGCGCTGAGCCATACAGCGCTGGGCTCATGCCGCGGAAGAGCGACCGCGCGCCTTCTTCTGCGACGATTGTGCGAAAGCCATGCGCAATTGAGCGGTAGCGCCGCGCCGACTTGTCGTGCACTTGGTACCGCACCTTCACGAGGTCGAGCGGATACAGCAGCGCAGTGGAGATCGCGCCGGCGCCGAGCCCTGACGCGGTCTGGATCACGCTCTTCCACTGCGACTCGGACAGCATGTCTCTCATCACGGCTGCGCACATCGAGCGAAGTGCCAAAGTGCCGAGATGCAGGCGCACGCACACGAGCGAGCGCGCGTGAGTGTCCAGAGAGAGCCGCAGTTGTGCTGCTGCCGACACTGCCGTTGCTCGAGAGCCACCACCTGCTTCGCCGAGATCACGTTAAACAACACGCGATGATTTGTGTGGCGCACACTGGTTAGTTAGCCAAATATTGACGTGGAGTTTGTCGTAAAAAGTGATCTCACCCAGCGCCGTGATCTCTCATTCTTGCACTCGCCAATCAGTGCACAAGCAACTCTCCACGATGGCGAAGCGCAAGCGAGCGAGCACCAGCACGCGCCCTCGCAAGAGAGCGCACGCGATGAACGATAGCTCTAATCCAGACGACGACGACAGCACCGACGATCCAGACGACAACACCGCCTCAGCGACAGTGACGATGCGCACCGTGCAAACCAAGTGGACGCGACTCTGCAAGATCCCAGCTTTGGCAGACACGATCCAAGATCTCGTCGCGGAGATGGACAAAGTGCGCATTGAAGCCTCGCTGTTTGCGTCCTACCACTTGGCGCGCTGCCATCGCCTCGGATTGGAGATGCCAAGTCTCGACCAATGTTATTTCAAGCGGTGCGCCACTATGATGCTCGAGCAGCAGCATGGAACCATGAGAGCTGGCACCGTCGAGTCGCGTGACAGCGTCGCAGAGACGTGCGTGCTGTCCAAGCGCGAGAGAGAACAGACGTTGTCTACGGTCAAAGAGGCGAACACGTACCTCCCACCTGCGCTGCGCGGTCACAACGGTTCTCTGAGTGCGCTCTCGAGGCAGATGGCGGTGGCCGCGCGTCGGCACCTCGCAGGCAACTTCCCCGTCGCCTCGTGCTGTTCCTCTGTGTCTCGCGCCAGCTGACGTATCGCGAAGCGAAACACGTGGTCACACTAGTGCAGCGCAACGACGGTACCGATCCAGCAGCTCAAGACATCAAGCAGTGGCTTGGTCCTCGCGCTAGCGTTTTGGCGAGTGGTCGCGCGGCAAAGGCAGATATGCCATTCGCGGCAGTGCGTTGCGTCGATCCTGTCTGCAGTCGAGAACCACATCGCGGAGGTGCACGCTCGCGGAGAGCGTGTTGAGCTCGGTGTGCGGCTCTTCTCGCTTCTGCCACGCACGCGCAGCCTTGTCCCAGCACATGTCGCGATCACTACGAGTGTACTTTACGATCTCGGACAGCAGCTGGCGCGTCGTGAGGTGAATGCCGATCCTTTGTCCGTCGTCAGAGTCACGAGCACAGAATTTACGACGACCAAAGACTCCGCATGGCGATCTGCGCTCCATGTCGATCATCTCGAGACTTCTGTACGCCGATTTGCACACCATCTGACCACAGATGGCTACGCCGCGTGCACGAAGTTCCTGCGCCCCAAGCACGCGCACGACAAGTCGACGTACGTGCCGCCGCAGATTTCGTGCTCGAGGCTTATTGGCATCGATCCGGGCAAGCGATCTATCGCCAGAGCGTTCGGTGTTGAAGACGGCGCCTGCGCTCGAAATGATCATCGCAGGGCTCAGCCACTCACCTCCGCACGTGCAAAGAGGTCCAAGAGTCGTCGCCTCAAGACCAAGAGACGTCGCCGCAAGTGCACGCGGTGAGTCGCTCATGAACGAGCCCGCACACGGCGCCAGAGGCGCAAGCGCAAGCGACGCGCGCGTCGCAAGTGCGTCGACAACAGCAGCACACTCAAGATCTCAAATCGCGAATATCAACACTTGGCGCGACAACACCATGGGGCAGACTACCACAAGAATTACCGCCGCCGCCACTCGACGTACGCCGCCGCCATCGAGGCAACACCGACGTTCAAGACGTCGTGCCCAGACACGTACATGGCACATCTGCGCGAGCTTTGGAAATTGCTCGGCCCTCTGCTCGAGCACAGCTCGAGCATCGGCTTTCGCAAGTGGCGGTTTACGCAAGCGCGCTTCCGCAAGGTCGCGATCGCCGCGCTGTCCAAGCGCATCGTGCCGCACCGAGATCAGTCCGTCTTCGTAGCGATGAGCGACTGGAAGCAGCAAGGCATCACCCGAGGCCACCCGTCACCACCCGTGCACGCACTGACGGCGGCGCTCGCACAGCGCGCGTCGTTGTTCTACGTCAATGAGTGAAATACCAGCCAGCGATGCTCGGGCATCACGTCAATCGATGGAACGGCCACGCACTGCCACAACAAGCTCAACGAGGTCGCGTATCCAGCGTTGCAAGACAACGGCTCTCTCACTCGCGAAGAGACAAAGGACGCGCTGCGTTGCTCTAGCGCACTGTGTAAGATCACCTGGGATCGCGACATCAACGCCTCACGGAACATACACACGCTGAGAGGGCTTGTGTGCTCTCAACAACGCCGCCCTGCTGACTTCAGACCCGGAGCAGATCGACAACAGTGAGCTCTTTCGAGCACAAGTGGGCCGCGGCTGGCTCTCTTGCTTCGGTTCGCCGGATCAAGAGAGCTTTGGCACGCTAGTGACGGATCTTCCAAAGTGTCCACCCGAGATGAAAGTCCGGACTAGTCTAACCTTTGCTCGAGGAATGCACGCCACCACATGCTTTGGTTCTGATGAGATGTTAAACAAATTACTGTGATATTCCGAACAAATACGCAGAACTTCGGTAACATACGCACTTCAACTCTGCCATTCCGCATCCATTGACCACATTCGCCATCAACGAGAACGATGTCATCGCGATCGTCGTCACGCAGAGCAGCAAGTGGCGAGCGCCGCAGTGCGCAGTTTGTGCAGCGCAACCTCGAGCTCTTGGGCTTTGGGAGCCACGAGCGCGCGCTTGTGCAGACGGTGAAAGAGCTCTTTGAGAACGGTGTGCTCATGTTTGCGAGTGTACGAGCGCGATACAAATGCTCATACTCATGTATGTGTCTGTCGATCCACACGACTGCAGCACTCGATGCAACGCGCTTGAGCGCTCCGAGCGCATCGTGGGAAGACGCTCCGCCACAAGTACTGCGCATCCACGTGCGCGGCGATACAGAGTCTGGCGTCGTCGACATCGTGTGCGCCGACACGGGCTCTGGCATCCAGACGCATCAGCTCAAGCAGCTCTGCTGCGGCGTGTTTGAGACGACAAAGAGGGACACTAGCCTTGCACCAAGAGCGACGGCAACGAGCGGCAAATACGGTTGCGATCTGCACGCTTTCTCTCTTGCTGCTTGGACTGCTACTCGCTACGTGACTCACGAATGACAGAACCATTGGTACTGACGATCCAGTGCACACTGCATAGGCGTGGGCTTGAAAGCTGCGATGCTCTACAGTCAACAGCACATCCCAGACGCGTGCTTGAAGATCGTCACGACCGCAAGCTCAGCGCAGATCCTGTATGTGCAGCTGCGCATCGACGCGTCGTCCGAGGAGCCTGCGGTCGTGCAGCAGCTCACGCAGTACGTCCTCAGCGACGCGCACGAGCAGTTCTCTGGCACTGAGATGCGGCTCTCGCTCCCGTGTCCACGCTCCGAGTCGGCGCTCGAGCGCGCAGCCGACACGCTTGCAATGTACTTCCAGACTGCGCGGTACACGCTCCCGCCGTTCATTGGCGTCACGTTCAGCTTGGACGTTGGGACTGTGAGCACGCGCGTTGAGTGCGCGCTCGGCGACGACCCGATTGACCGGTTCACTGCGGATCTCGGTGCACCGCTCCAAGACATCGTCTACGACGAGCGCACAGATGCGCGCTGTGCGGTCAACTGCATGGCGTTCATGCCGTTAGGTGACAGCAGTGAACAGGCAGGCGACATTGAGATCTGCGTGCTGCGATATGCAAACCACGTCCCGCTCGTGAATGCCGACGACATTGCGCAGTGCGGCATCGTCAAAGGCGTCCTGACGAAGCGCACGTGGAAGAAGCTGGGACTCCAATGCCGCGTAACAGGCGCGCTTCTTGTGAACCAGCTCATTGCGACGTCGCTCCGAGGCGCAACAGCATGGCACCGCAGCAACAGCAGAAGCAGTGGAGACAATCCAGCGCCACGACAGCTCGTGCTGGCGATCGACGTGTGCGCGCGCAGCGGCAGTACACTCACGTACGGTTGCTTGGCAAAGAGCACACTAGCGTCGTGCTACAGCGACGCCGTGCGTCTGTGCTGCGAGTCGGCGCTGCAGCAGCTCGTTGTCAACGGCGCACTGCGGACTCCGCAGCAGTACCGCGACGACGAACTCGTTTCGACATTCGCGCCGCTGCTTGCGCGCGCAGTTGTGAGCATTGCGAAGCACTCGATGCTGTCGTCACTGCAAAGTGACAGCCAGAGCGTGCGCCATGGCGTGCTCCAGACGCACGACTGTGATCGTATCGATGTCGACGACGTCACTGCGCGCGTGCAAGCGCTCGTGATGGCCGACATTGGGTACCAGCCGTCGTCGACAGCGTGAGTCGATTGCGACAAGTTCATCAAGACTATCATCACCAAGTCGCTTCAGTGTTGATCGTCATGTTGGATTGATGGAGTACGTCGAGAGGCTCCTGGAGGCATCTCGAGGTGCCGCGTATACTTTGAGGATCCTCATACGAGGTATGGTCTACAAAATTAACCGGACAAACATGATTATTCTTCAGATAAATAAATAGAGTATCCGTACGTGGTATACGCGCTCGCCACGCCAAACGCAACCAGCCAAATCAAACCAAACACACGGACGCACGCGAGCAAGTGCAGGAGCAAGTGCAGGAGCAAGAGCATCATGTCGGCGATCGGAGCGCTTCGTCAGCTCGAGAAGGAGAAGAACAAGGACGCGGGCAAGGGCGGCGTCAAGGTATGTGTCTGTCAGCAGCTCTTGCGTCTGCCATCTCAAGTACACACTCTACGCTCGCAGCAGTTGCTGGTTGCGTCGCGAGCGTAGCGCAATGGGCAGCACACGTATCGTCAAGCGTGCTACTCGTCAGTCCCGTGCAGCGCAGACGACTGACCATCAGGCTTGTGTACTGTGTTTTGTGTGTATCTACGCATAGGCGCTGTTCACGAACCTGCCGTCGCGCATTCGCCAGTCGGGTCCAGTCAAGAGCGGTCTCAACTTTGCCAAGACGGTACGTCCTTCTCTTGCGACTGCTGCTAGTGCTCAATGTACCGACCACACACTCGTGGCTCACACATACACTCGCGTATCTGTTTCTACACTTCTGCTGCGGCTGACAGTCGTGGAACAAGTCGTCGCGATGGATCTGGATCTTCTCCACGACGATGCTCATCACGCTCGTGCCGCTGAGCATTGAGGTACGAATCTCGTTCGACTGCTGCTGGCGTGTGACTCGTAGAGCAGCTCTTCTATACTGTGAGGCGATGCACACGACTGACTGACGCTCGATCGCTTGTCAATAGCTTCTCCGTGAAGAGCAGACGAACGAGATCGTGAAGGAGCTGCTCGGCAAGGGCTTCACGTACAACCAGATCCAGGGCATGGGCTACTCGGTCTCGGCGCCGCAGAGCACGCTCGCAGGCTCGGACGCTGCGCTGCAGTAAGCCCATTCAGATGCACCAGCAGCAACAGTCGTTCGCACATCCACGTCCCAACGCAAAGAGCGCGCGTTGGTAGATGGATCCGACGCGCGTCAGGACACCACTGCGAGTAGCTTCCATCCGTCTCATGTGGATACCACCAGCCAGAGACAGAGCCAGAGACGTCCGCTGATCGCTCCACGGAGGCACTGGACGAATGCGACGCTATCGATTGATTCATTCATCTGCCTCTTCGCTTCTCTCTACTGTCTCTTGCCAGCGTCATCTCACACCCACGAGTCCATAGATCTGTCTGCTATACTCGGTGTTCTTCTTCCTCTTCTTCTTTGGACGTTGTCGTCGTCCACCTCTGTGCTCACGCAGTCTTCTTCTTTGGCGCCTTGGACCGCAGCATCACGAGTCCAACGAACGTCGCGGCGCCGCTGAACACGAGCACGACGAGCGCTGCGGGAATTGCAATCGCGTAGTGATACGGCAGGAAGAAGCGCTGGATCACGTGGTCGCTCGCAATGAACGGCTGCGTGTTTGTGCATGAGAGGCATGCTAAGTGAGCTTAGGAACGAGACTGGCGCAACGGATGAGGATCAAGCGCACGTACCGTCACGATGACCCACGCAGTGTAGTACACGTAGACAAAGATGCTCACGAGGAGCAGTGCGAGCCCGACAGCTTTGTCTGATGCCCCCTGTCATACACACAGGAGCAGGAGCACATGTACATGGATGGACATGTGAGTGAGTGAGGAGGATTGCTGTGGTGCTTGCAGCAGGGACGAAGCAGCCGCATCACACAAGAGCGTGAGCACAAGTACATAGCGCGCGCTCTTCCTCCTCTATCGCTCTATCAGCAGCAGTTGCCACCGACACCTCACACAGACACGTGCGCTGCCATCGCACACAGCTTGCTCACCATGTTCAGTTCCGTCGTCTCAATTTAGTGATGTGACCTCCCTCACAATTTGCTTCATCATGGTGCGAAAACAAGGTATAACTAGAATCATGTATACAACTTACAAGTATAAAATCTAATCGACAGAACTGACCACTTCGACACAGAGCTAGTCGATATGCTCCTACTGAGCGTCTTCGACTGCGTCCGTCGCTGGTGCGATGCCCATGCGCGTGAGCAGCGGACCGATGAAGTAGTACCGCGCCTGGATGTTCTTGAGGTTCACTTTCGCTGGATAGTGCTCCAAGAGCCAGAGAAAGAGCTCAAAGTACTTGTGGTTCGCTGCGTACTCGGCTGCGAACTCGGTGCAGCCCTCGGTCCGGTGCGCATGCAGGAACAGCACGACGTCAAAGCGCTCGCTTTTGACCGCGTTGTCCATTGCACTCGCCGTGCAGCCCTCTTTACGGTGCGTGTGGAGCCACTGCACGACCTCGAGCGACCCGCCTTTGTCCATCGCATTGCGCGTGCAGCCTTCGCTGCGGTGCTCATGGAGCCACTGGACGATCGCAAGATGACCGTTGATCGCTGCGCCGTCCATTGCGCGTCGCGTGCAGCCTTCTGTCCGATGCTCGTGGAGCCACTGGACGATCTCTAAGTGTCCGTTCTCCGCCGCGCCGTCCATTGCACGTGCTGTGCAGCCCTCAGTGCGGTGCTCGTGGAGCCACTGGACAACGGCAAAGTGGCCATTCTGTGCGGCGTCGTCCATTGCCATCGTCGTGCAGTCCTCGATGTGGTGCTCATGGAGCCACTGGATGACTGCGAGGTGTCCGCCTTTCGCGGCGTCGTCCATCGCGCCGTAGGCACAGCCTTCGGGTCGGTGTTCGTGGAGCCACGCAAGCACGTGCAAGTGGCCCTCGACTGCGGCGTTGTGCATCGCGTACGGCGTGCATCCTTCGACGCGGTGTTCATGGAGCCACTGGACAACGTGGAGGTGGCCGTTGCCCGCAGCGTCGTCCATCGCGTCGGTCGTACAGCCTTCCGAGCGGTTCTCATGGAGCCACTGCACGAGTTCGAGGTTCCCGTCTTTCGCAGCGACATTCATCGCTTCAGCCGCCATGCCCATGGGGTAGAGCTCATGGACCCACTCGAGCATTGCGAGGCTCCCGCTCCGCGCTGCGTGGTCGACTGCGTGCGCCGTGTCGATCGCATAGTCGTTCGCCACGAGGAACTGCGCGATCGCGAGGTGACCGCCGAGCACGGCGTCTGGGAAGAACGAGTTCTGCGTCCAGCGCGTGTAGCCATGGGTGTGGAGCCACGTGACAACGTCGGCGTGGCCGTGACTCACAGCTTTCCACTGCGCGAGCACGGTGTAGTCGGCGTACTCGCGATGGGCGTCGAGCCACTCGAGCACGCGCATCTGACCCGTGCCCGCTGCGAGGTCAACGAAGCGCGAGTTCGACAGCACGCGCTCGCGATGCGCGAGGAGCCACGCGAGGATCTCGACTTGCCCAGTCGTCGCGGCGTCCTCCATCGCGCGGTCGACAAACCCAGTTGGGCAGTACTCTGTGCACAGCCACTGCACGATCGCGAGGTCGCCGTTCTTCACCGCCACGCGCAGCGCTTGGCGGAACAAGAAGCGGCGGTAGTGAGCATCAAAGTTCGGTGGCTCGCGCACTGCGAGACGCGGCAAGAGTGTGAGGTGGCCATGCTCGCATGCGCGTGTGAGTGACCATATGCGCGGGTGTCCAGTGTCAAGGAAGTCGCTGACCCACTTGACGAGCGGCGGCAGCGCACCGACCTCCGAGCGGTGCAGCGCAGCCGAGACGCTTGCAAGCGGCGGCGCGTTGTCGCGGGGCGGCGCGTTGTCGCGGGGCGTCGCCATTGACGCTTGTGCGAGCGGCGTGGACGTGTGGTGGTGGTGAGCAGCGTGGTGAGCAGACTGAGCCATTCGAGATGGTGATGACGTCTTCTCGTTTCGTTTTCGCACTTTGACAAGCAACTTGAATAGTAGACTCTTCACAGTGTCTATTCTTTACTCAGAAATATTCAACCAAAGTCCAATAGACAAGTTCAAGCCAACCTCTCGACTTGGTGATCTGTTGCGCAACCTCGAAGACCTCCGAGACGACTTGCCTCCAACGCGATGCCGAGACATTGGCAACGACGACGCCGCACCGATGCTGACAGTCGAGCTACCTCCACTGCGGGCGGCGCTTTGCCACTCGCGCTGCGCTTGAGGCTTGAACGCGCGTTGACTGAGCTCGATGCGTCATGGAGAATCGCTTGAGTCGATCAAACTTCGTCAAAGACGTCGTGTCGTGGGTGTGCTGAGTTCCAAGCTGCTGCTGCTGACTGTCTACGGCATCTCCAGTGCTAACCTCAGACGACGCTGCTCTTCGCCATCTTTGAAAGTAAGCTCGCAATGCAGCACGACGCTGATGTCTTGAAACGAGCTGCTCGATCGCAAGCATCGCAGCACGTGTGCTGGTGCTAGAACTGGAGGTCTGCACAGCTTGTTTCGAGTGCGCAACGTCGATAGTCTTGTGCACGATGCCTTGCACCAATGCTCGTACAGACTGCCAGCGTTGCACGCGCTCGTACTTTCGCATCGCAGCAAAGCGTGTCCACTGAACAAAGATCGATCGTATCTGGAAGCGCAGACGCCGCGGCGCTCGACGGCACGCCCACTTGCGCGTTCGCATTTGCCAGTGCACCCAGACCGAGACGAGCAGCAGCGTGTCACGTCGACGGAGCTTGCGCACGACTGCCTATCAAACACAATCCTCAGTTAGTTCGTGTGTGCTCTCCACACTGCAGTGATCCACATCGGTGTGATAGCAAAGCAAACCTGATCTTGTTGGCGCTGCTGACGCACGAGCACACGCGCGAAGGCTTCTTCTTCCAATCGCTCGACACGAACAACGCGATGGTACCACTTTGCAAGCGCTAGTCGCGTACAATGGCGCTCGTAGCCTTCAAGGAGAGCAAGGAGTGCGCGCGCGGACTGCGCTGTGAACGCTCGCCACTGCGCAAAGCGACTGCGCACGAGCGTGTCCCAACAGTGGCGCAGCAGCGCTTTGCGCAAGTAATACGTGCGGTGCTGGAGCACGAGTGTGTGGTACGCGCTCTGCGCAGTCTGGATCTGCGACCGGCGCTTCCACTTGCCGAACGCAGCTGTGAGCTGCAGCACTCGAAGGCGCTCGACAGCGTACTTCTCGATCACGCTACGGAGAAACTGGACGTGCGGCAAGACGTCGTCGCGATACGTCTTCCACGCGCGTCGTCCAGTGCAGCGCCACTCTGAGCGATACCAGCATTTGCTAGCCTCTTCAGACTCGCCAGACGGACGATCGAGCGGATCCTCGATCGCAACACTGAGACAGACATGACGAAAGTGCGCACTGTCGAGCCCACATGGAGCGGATCGGCAGCTCGCACAGGCCATCGCTCGCAATACACGGACATCCAACTAGCTCGCGTACGTGAGTGAGCATCCAGTCATCGTCGGTTGAATAGCGCCAACGGTTGTGTTGTTCGCAGCACACTCTCGTACGTGTGGCACTGTGTGGCACTGTGTAACCCACGTGCATATACACTTTGGCTGATGGCATGGTGCAATGGCGGAACCCAATGGCGATGCCACCGCCGAGTCCGCGTCGCCGCGCGCGTGCTCGCGATGTCCTCAGCTGGCTCCGGCGCACGGTCTTTGCTGCACATGCGCACCGTTCGCGTGTTGAGCCGCCGATACTATCGAACATCAGCGAGCAGTCGAACAACTCGGCATCCGAAGCAGTTCCCGTGGACCCGGACGCGCTGTCACTCCCACCTGACGAACTCCACGATGATAGCGGTGACGCAGCTACGACACCGGCACCTGTGTGTACTGTGACGTCCGTTGGTCCACCGAGTCCACTGAGCACCAGCCAACGGGCGGCTGGCGCTCCAACAGTGTCGAGGATCTCGTTCAAGTCCAATGTCTTCCAGACTGCGTCGTCGCGCAAGTCGACTTCGCACACGCACACTAGCGCGCGGCCGCGGACAGTTGCACGGATGGAGTTCGAGAACGGCATCAAGCTCATCAAGCGCAACATCTTCTCGCGCAAGCCCTGGCGCGACGGCGTCCACGTCATGGCGATCGTCGTCTCGAATACACTCACGAGTCTGCTCGTCGCTTGGGCTGTCGCGCTCCTCTACGCACTTGGGTCGCCGCTCGCACCGTTCTACCCGACGATCCTCTGGACACCAGCTCAAACGCGCTCCGAGTCCAAGACCATGGCGTTCTACGGCGCCATGGGGTTCTACTTTGCGCTCTTTGGCTGTGCGGCGTACTTGCTCCCAGTCGCGATGATCGCGTCACGGCGCATCGTCGGGTTCTCTGAGAACCACACGATCCGTCCTCAGGGCTTTCGGAGGTCGCTCCAAGAGGTGCTCAAGGCATCGTGGTGTGCGCTCGCACTCGTGCTCGCAGCTGCAACTGCGCTCATGCTCGCGATGGCGCACTGGAGTGTCCAGCTTCGTGAGAACGCACGCTTTCACTTGTACCTCCTGAGCGCGCTCGTGTACTTCTACACACTCTACTGCACGCTCAAGATACGGTCGCTCCGGCGTGCGCGTACACAGGAGATCCGCAAGACCCTCAAGCCGTCTGGCTGGCAGGTCATCCGCTCCAACGTCGTAGCGCCACAGCAAGCACACTCGGCATCGTCAGACGCAGCGAGTCCGCCTGTACTAGCGCTAGATCAAGCGAGTGACTCGACAATGAGCGGCAAGAGCACAGATGCTCGCAGTGCTCGACCACTTGCGCCGCCAGCCTCACCATCGCTCCTTGACGTAGTGGCGGCTGCGCGGACTCGGTCAAACCGCATCGAGATGCTCCGGCGCGTGCTCATGCACATTGTCGTGTTCAACGCCGTGTTCCTCTACCTCCACATCGCGTCGAGTCTGCGACTTGTCGAGCAGTACGAGTTCCTGCTCTTCGCGTCCGTGAGTCTCGTGCTCAAGATCGCGATCCAAGAGGTCTCGAAGAAGTTTCAGCTCTGGTGCGACGCAGCGACGAGCGCAGCGAGCCGCAAGCCCTCGGCCCGCGCAGTGCACGTCGGCATGACAGTCCCAACGCTCGCGATCGACGCGCAGATCCGCATGGTGTTCATCCAGAATGGCGGCGGTCAGTCGATCGTCGCGAGCTCGATCGCGATCGTGTTCTGCGAGATCTTCTTCCGCATCGCGAAGATCCTTCGACTGCGCTACTCGATCACGAAACGCCTCGCCGAGTGCAAAGGCATGCAGCGCATCCTCAAGCGCGTCAACTCGAAGCTCGCGGTTCGTGACGTCGGCACGGCGCGCGCCGAGTACGCCGAGTTCCTCGACTGGAAGAACTTTGTCTTGCGCGTCCACGCCGCTGAAGTGTATGCCGACATGCACGGCGAGTACATCTCGATCGGCTTGTCGACGATCGTCGTCGTGTTCATGGGCGACAGCCACCCGATGTTTGACTTTGGAACAGTCCAAGCAGACGCTCGCCAGCGCTCGCTCGCTGCGCTCTTCCAGATCGGCACAGGACTGGCGTTTGACTACATCTCGAGCGTCGTCGAAGGCGTGCACGAAGTGCCGCTGTACGAGAGCATTGCAGACGAAGGCGCGAGTCTCCGGCTCTTGCTCCACGTCCTCCTCGGCGCGCTCACAGCAGTCAACGTCGGTATCATTGGGCTCTTCTACCTCAAGTCGCCCTAGACGTAGGCGCGTGTGAGTTGACAGTCAAGACACACGTCTGTAACTCTAGGTCGTCCGAGTGCTGTGCACATAACATGATGCAACGCTATCATCACCGCGACTCCACTTGCGATTGCACCGCGTTGCATTGTCTCTGCTACGTGTGTGTGTGCTAGTGTCACTCGATCGTCTTGACGCTAAAATGCGCGACAACGCCGACGTTCATGGTCACAAGCACTGCGAGCAAGCTCTGGAGGAACGGCAGGAGCACGTTTGTGGTGCGATGTCGATCGTGTGCGCCGTTGCTACGGTCGCTGCTGCTGCTGCTATCGCCGCAAATGGCCTCGTAGAGCGGGACCGTGCACTGTCTTGATAAGACTGAGGACCCAATCGCAGAGAAGCCCCGAGACGACCTGGACGGCTACGAACTGGGACGGATGCCTTGACATTAGGCCGCTCTGGCAAAACAGCAGCCCAGCGTCCTTGATTCGAGGTCTCGTTCATCGCAGAGTTGCTCGACTGACTGGTCGTCATCATGGCGGCGCCTTGCAGGTCCGCGTGAGCGACACAAGAGCTTGACGAACTTCAGCAGCCGATGCAGCAGCAGCTCAGTCGAAGGTGCCATAAATTTAGAGAGTCTCGACGGAAATAGGCGTCGACACTGTGTGCGCTGGGATCCGACCGTCCTGACTAGCGACAACAGATTAGACTGCCAAGTTTCTCTGGCGGTAGACGCAATGGAACAGACTGAATGGTGTACGTGTGACTGAACGAGCGCTCGTGTTGGATGGAGTTGTCTAGGTATAAAGTCAGAGAGCTACCGAGTGGCTAGAAGCGCGAGACGTCGCGACCGACGACGAGCGCTTTGAGCCAGTCGAGCGGCACTTGCATGCGCAAGCGCCAGCTCCCGAGCTTTGTCAAGTACGCGCTGCGCCAGAGGAACCAGGCTTGCCAGCCACTGAGCGTCACGCGGCTGTCGCGCTCTGGCCGTGGCGCTTCAAAGAGCCCTTCGTACGACCCGAGGTACGCCATCATGCCTTTCGTCTGGAACGAGTACGGTTTTGCTGGCGCTGGGTTCTTCCCACGCAGGAGCGCAGTGAGGTAGTTGGCCTGGGACACCGCCTTTTGCGCCGTCGCCGGCAAGGCGTAGTCGAGGATCTCGGCGCAGTCGCCGATCGAGAACACGTTCGAGCGGCGTGGCATGCCAAATGGCGCAGCGGCTTCGACCTCTGGCGCACCGAGGACTTGGCAGTACTGGTTCGTGAGGATGTTCCCGCGCGCGCTCTTCTCAAACACAGAGAGGGACTTTGTCAAGTCGTTTGGACCGACGCCAGCGGTCCAGACAACGAGACCTGCGCGGAGCTGCTCGCCGCCTTGGAGCGTCACGCCGTCTTTCGTCACTTCAATGCAGTTCTTCTTGACGATCTTCATGCTCGGCCGCGCTTCGATCTTCCGGAGCGCGAACGACCGCAAGTGCTTGTCAAAGCCTGTGAGGATCTCGCCCGAGTCCAACAGCGTCACGCACAAGTACTTGGACGCATCGGGGTACATGCGCGTGAGGTCTTGCTGGAGCAAGTCGTAGAGCTCGGCGCAGAACTCAATGCCAGTGGGCCCACCACCGACGACAACAAAGTGCAAGAGCTGCTGCTTCTCGGCTTTCGACACGCCAGGCTGCGTCGCGAGCTCAAAGTTCTCGAGAATGCGGTTCCGAATCGCGCGGGCGTGGTGCACCTCTTTCAAGAAGAACGCATACTCTTCCACGCCTGGCAATCCAAACGTCAGTGGCCGCGAGCCACATGCGAGCACGAGCGTGTCGTACTTGATAGAGTACGCGCGCTTGCTCAACTCGCTCGTGACGTGCACGAGCTTGTCGCTTGGGGCAATGTCCGACACGCTCGCGTGGTGAAAGTCGTTCTCGTGGCGGAACATGCTGTCGCGCAGTGGCTCAATGATCGACCGGAACTCGAGCGTCCCGACCGTCGTGCTCGCAAGCAGCGGCGTGTACAAGAAGTGCTGCAAGCGCATACAGAGAGAGAGAGAGCCATACAGTGAACATGTGCGTCAGTTGGGCTCGTAGAAGACAACATAAGAGCAGGAAGAAGCGGACGCGTCGTACGTTGCGTTTTGAGACAACGACAATGTCGACTGGTCGACCGACTGCGAGTTCAATGTCCGCGCGGTACTTCTTGCAGTTCGAGAACATCTGATACCCTGCCCAGCCTGTGCCGACGATGACGAGCTGGTAGTTCGACGAGTGGTCGAGCGGATCCGTTGTTGCTGTCGTTGCCAATGGCGACGCTGCTGTCGATGATGATCCTGCCGTTGAGGTGGTCGCGTCGGTCGAAAAGCGCGCCGTTGACGTAGCAGCGATACGCTGCGGTGCAGCAGTGAGCACTGCACTTGGTGTGCGCATGCGCATGAGCGCTGCAGTCGAGGTCGTCAGTGCGCGGTGGCTCCACATCGTCGATACTGGTGAGCGCAAGAGCAGGTGGATTGCCGAATGTGCCGCGATGCGAATGCGCCGGTTAGCGATTTTGAACGATCTTTTGTTAGGTGAGTGATTGCGCCAAAGTGTCGCTTGTTGTTCGTCTTGACTGCATGGACCGCACCCAGCTTGTGCGTCCGTCTGTATGTGCTGGATCTCTGTGTTGTAGAGCACGCTTGCTAGGCGTCGACATGCTCAAACGACCTGAATGTCGATCGCTACTGGGTGAACCACACGTCGTTTGTTTTGATCAGCGCCTGCTGCTGGAGGTGGTGGGTAAAGCTGGACCATGGACTCATACTCGCTCTGCTTGCTAGATCTTTGGGTAACCAAGCAGTCTATGCGTGGCGTCAATCGAGTACGTCTCCGCTAAGGTACCTACTTGGTCACTGCGTCTTGCTTGCAACGCTGTCATTGCCGTTGCCATCGCTCACTCAAGGTCTTGATGAGCACTTAGCTTGCTCCTTCAATCGACTCGAGAGCGAACGAGCACTGCACAAGAAGAGAGAGATCGCTGGCAGCAACAGCAGCAGCAATGGTGCTCCCATTACCACGATGACAACGATAGCAACCAACGACAACGACCACAGCACTAACAGAAGCCAACGCTCGGAGCTCCGAGGCACTCGAGCACGACTCTCACCTCCTGTGCTATGAAGTAACACCCATTTTTGTAGGTTAACGTGAATGTGTAGCTTCACATGTGGTGTGACCCACACATTCTTCAAAAGTACCATCGTCAAAAGTAACACCATTTGTGAAGTAACACAAATTTTGATTGGTTTGGCGCTGTTGGTGCGTGCGACGACTGGCGCGCGATACATGTGCGAGCATTCGTCGTTTTGCTCCCAGAACCACCACCAGCAGCAATCATGTCGGCCAAGATCGTGAAGCCAGAGGGCCAGACCCCGGACGAGTTCGAGCTCCAGGTTGCGCAGGAGCTCGCGAACCTCCAGCAGTCGGCTGCGGAGATCAAGAACGACCTCAAGGACCTGTACATCACGGCCGCGAAGCAGGTCGACGTTGCGTCGGGCCGCAAGGCGATCGTGATCTTCGTGCCGTTCCGCCTCCACGCGTCGTTCAAGAAGATCCAGGCGCGCCTCGTGCGTGAGCTCGAGAAGAAGTTCTCGGGCCGCCACGTCGTGATCATTGCGCAGCGCACGATCCTCGGCAAGGGCTATGCTCGCTCGAACAAGACGAGCGGCCCGCGCCCGCGCTCGCGCACGCTCGTCGCCGTGCAGGAGGCCATCCTCGATGTACGTGCTGCTTCGCGCTTGCATCCTTCCTGCGTCTGTGGTGTTGCGTGTGTCCATACCGTGTCACGTATCGTGATGGCCTCTGGGGATTAGCCACCCCACGCCCCATGCTAATGCGCTACATGTGCTCTGTTGCTGCTACTGTTGCGACCTACAGGACCTTGTGTACCCGACCGAGATCGTCGGCAAGCGCACGCGCGTTCGCCTCGACGGCTCGAAGCTCCTCAAGGTCTTCCTTGACCCGAAGGACCAGGTGAACGTCGAGACGAAGCTCGACACGTTCGCGCTCGTGTACAAGAAGCTCACGAACAAGGACGTTGTGTTCGAGTTCCCAGTGCAGCAGGAATAGACGCAAGTGTGCTGACTCGAGGCGCCTCGGCGCTCGTCAGTGGACTTGCTCTAGTGTATCGGGAGACGTCGCAGACGCGTCTGACTGTGGCCGGTTGAGCAAAACAACAGAGATTGGTTCTTAACTCTACCCATGGGCGTCTATTGCGCCTTGCTTGCGTCTGTAGGAGTTTGTAATGTCACGAGGCTCTCCTGCGACTTCACTGAGTCTAATGGTGCGCTAGCTGAATCAATTTACTTCGTGCTCGGACCCATGTGACAGAGCATCTCATGAAAGCCAGAGGGTCATGTGGGCACACCGAATGCCAGGCAGCAGTGGTACGGAACGAGATGCCATGAGCAGTTGCGTGTGCTGTTGGGAGAGCGTTTGTTCGTTGGATTGATCGAGCAGACAGAGGAGTGCGTTGCGTTTGAAGAAGACGGACGCGTGCTGCTATCGTCCGTCGTCGTCTTCTGCGACGTCCTTGAGCGAGAGCATGAGCGCGTCAATTGCACCGACGTTCAGTGCATCGAGCACACCAATCGCCATTGCGCGCGGGATCTGCATATATACACCATAGCAAAGTAGGAGCGCATACACAGCAAGTACGTGAGTCAGTGTCGTCGCATACATGAGTGCGACTCAAGTCGTCGATGCAAGTGTGACAACAACAACAACGCACCACGTCGGTCGTTGTGCGGCCAAATGCGTGCTTGTGCTGCCCGCCGCTACCGTTGACTGCGCTCTCCTGCTTTGTGAGGTCGCAGACTGTGCGCTTGCTGCCGCTGGACTTGCGCTTACTCGCGCGCAGGAGCTGCCGGGGCGAGCACCACATCCCTCGCGCCGCGCCTCGGATCATGCTGATGCCAATGATCGATGATGCTTAGAAGCGAGGCTGTTTGGATGAACACTTTTGTGTGGCGCTGACGCTTGGACCCTCTCAAAAGTGATTCTATTGAGTTTCGTATGGACTGTGTTTTTCGGTCATCGCGTTACGCAACTTCGTTGGTCTTCTGTCGATGACGCTTGCTCCATTCCGCCACACGCGAGCTGCCTGCACCACCGCACACGAGCGCTTCGCCAAGCAGCAGCAGCACACGCTCAACAACGACACCTACGAATCCAATATGATGACGACAACGATGCCAGTGCTCGCTCGGACTGCCGGCCGCTCTGTCCGCGCGCTCTCGAGCGTCGCTGCTGCGCCGCAGGTGAAAGTCACGAAGACCGAGCGTGGCTCGCGACTCGCAGAGCTCCGCCAGCGCCTCGAAGACGAGGCGAAGCAAGGACCGGCGTTCGAGGACCTCGCGATCTCGCTCCAGGACTTTGCATTCGACGACTTGGAGGCGAAGAAGAGCGCTGATGGATCTGCGAAGCCGTCGCGCAAGCCGAACGCGTCGAACCGCAAGCCGAGCTGGCTCAAAGCGCAGCCGACGCAAGGTGAGAACTACGAGCGGCTCAAGAAGACTGTGCGCGGCCTTGGGCTTGCGACTGTGTGTGAAGAAGCCAAGTGCCCAAACATTGGCGAGTGCTGGGGCGGTGGGAAAGACGGCATTGCCACGGCGACGATCATGCTCATGGGCGACACGTGCACGCGCGGCTGCAGCTTCTGTGCGATCAAGACGAGCAAGAAGCCAGCGCCGCTCGACCCTGAGGAGCCAGCAAAGGTCGCAAAGGCCGTTGCGCAGTGGGGACTCGACTACATCGTGTTCACGAGCGTCGACCGCGACGACTACGCCGACTATGGCGCAGAACACTTTGCAAAGACCGTGCGGCTCTTGCGCCAGGAGCTCCCAGAGATCATGATCGAGTGCTTGACACCAGACTTCATGGGCGACAAGGCGCTCATTGACATGGTCGCCAAGTCTGGACTCGACGTGTTTGCGCACAATGTCGAGACGGTCGAGCGTCTCCAGCGCCGCGTGCGCGACTACCGCGCGAACTACAAGCAGTCGCTGTTTGTGCTCGAGCAGGCAAAAGCGAGCGTCCCGACGATGGTCACGAAGACGTCGCTCATGCTCGGCGTCGGCGAGCGCAACGAAGACATTTACCAGACGCTGCGGGACTTGCGCAACAGCGGCGTCGACGTCGTGACGTTTGGTCAGTACTTGCGTCCAAGTACGAAGCACATGCCAGTGAAAGAGTACGTCACGCCCGAAGCGTTTGCCGAGTGGCAGAACGTCGCCGAGCAAATGGGCTTTCTGTACGTCGCGAGCGGTCCGATGGTGCGCTCGAGCTACAAAGCGGGCGAGTTCTTCATGAAGAACTTGCTGCAGAACCGGAAGCGCCGAACGGGCATTGAAGCATAGAGCGATACTGCGGTCGTAGCGAGCGCATGGTCCGCTAGCTTTGGAGATAGATACAATGGATCGTCGTAACCAACGTAACAGAAGCAACAGTGTGGATCTATGAGAGTAATCGAGGTTACGTTGCAGTCGCTGGCAGCGCCTGGACAAGCGACGCAGTCATCAGTGTCTTGAGCACGTTCGTGCACGCGTCGGTGCAGAGGTCGACGGCTTCTTGGAGCTGCGTGTGGTGGATCTTGCCAGCTTGGAGCATGTACGTGACTTTGTCGACTGTTGGCATGAGCGCGAGCAGAACTTTGCCGTCGCCGTAGAGCTCCTCTTGCTGGCACGGGTCGAGCACGACGCGGTCGCCCACAATGCCCTTGTGTCATCCAAGAGTGTGAGTGAGTTATAGAGATCTCCATACAAGAGCAGCATACAGAGTCCAGCGTAGCGAAGACAGCCACACATGCATGACGTACCGCAGCAGACGCGGTGACGAGGTCGTACATCTCGACAGCAGCATCGACGAGCGCCAGTGACGCGCAGTTGATCGCCGCCGCGAGCTCGCCGCCGTCGCTCTCGAGCACGACGACGTAGATCGATACGACGCACTTGGGCAGCTTGTGCAGCATCACAGCAGGCGCGAGCGCTTGCGTCAAGATCGACGACATCTCGAGCTCATCGGCGTCCTGTCCGCGCTCGCGGCGACCGACTTTGTCTGCAAATGGCGCGTACTTGACGTCGCACACGAGCTGCCCTTCGTTGCTGAACTCTCGCCGACTGCGCGTGTCGTTGCGCGGACCGTAGACCGAGCACACGACGCGCGTGCGGTTCAGCTCGACGTACGCTGAGCCAGCGGCGCCGCTCACGACGCCGAGCTGCATGAACGCTTCGCGGAGCTCGTCGCTGCTCTTGCGTGCGCGGTCGAGACGCACTGCCTGCTCGAGCAATGCGCGCACGGGGTCTTGCAGTGGCGCAGCAGCAGCATTGTCCTCTGAGTCGCTCGGACGCACAGGTTTTGCAGCCGCAATGACAGGGAAGTAGCAGTTCTGCATCGCCGTCGCGCAAGAGGTCGTTGTCGGATGCTTGTGTGCTGGTTGGCTCCACTCGTCTGTAGGAAGAATTTTCGGCGATAAATTAGCAAAGGTTTCCGTGACCAACAAAAAACACATAGTGATCAAATAGCACAGGTCGAGCAGGGAAGTGTTTGGACCGCAAAGAGACCAAACGCGGCCACGAAGGAGAAGGGGGAGCGAGTGAGCAAGACGCAGGAGCAGGAGCAGCAGCAGCATGGGGAAGAAGGCGGACGTCGTCATGAGCGACGCGCAGAACGAGGTCTTTAGTATCCCGAGTACGTCTCTCCATTCATTGTGCTCTTTGCTTTTGACGCATTGCAGCACACAACGCAACGAGCCAAGTGTTGCGGTCGTCACGACTCGTTCTGGACCATTAAGGCATGTGAAGAGCAAATGCTAACGATGCATGCACTGCGCAGTTTTGGAGACTGTCAAGGCCGCGCAGCTGCAGAATGGACTGCGCCACCGCGACTTCCAGCGCTACCGACAGTACTGCACGCGCCGGCTCGCGCGCATTCGCAAGTCGGTCAAGTTCACGCACGGCAAAGGCAAGATCTTCATCAACAAGAAGGTCGACGCTGAGACTGCGACGGAAGCGCGGTGCGTCTTTGTATCGTCCCGGTGGATCACCATACGCACACACACATACGCATACTGACGCACTCCCACTGCTATCTGTACGGTGCAGTCACTTGTACCTGCCGCTGTACAACGCTGAGCGCGCGTGGAGCTATGCGATGCAGCTGAAAGAGGATGACAACCTCGAAAAAGCCGAGAACGGCGACGACGCGAACACGCGCATCAAGTTCCACTTGACTGGCCGCTTGCGCAAAGCGTCGGAGTGGAGCCAGCGCCTCGTTGCGATCTGCGCAGTCAAAGCCGATGCGTACGTCTTACATATGTGTTTTGACTACCATTCGTGCTGTATTTGACTACCATACTGACTACCACAATGCAATTGCTATTATGTAGCCGCACGAGCTTGGAGGCGGAAGCGTACGCTGCGTACATGGCAGGGAACCTCGCGTTCCACCGCGAAGAGCACGTTGCAGCGCTCGAGCAGTTTGCCACTGCGCGTCGGATCTACGCCGATCTGTCGCAAGTCGGCACGCCGTCGCAGAAAGAGCTGTTCCGGAACTTTGTCGACGAGCTCGCGCCGTTCATTCGGTTCTCGGAGCACCGCTTGCGGCTCCAGGGCAAGTTCACGACGAGTGTGTTGGCCGAGTCCGAGTCGGATGGCGCCACTGGCGCCTCGGACTGGAGCACGGGCGGTGACAGTGCGAGCAGCTCGCTGCTGCAGTCGAAGATCGACCTCGTGCTGCTCGAAGCGCGGAAGCAAAAGGTCGTGGACCTCGCGACAGTCGCGTGGAAGCAGAAGCAGATCGCTTTGCCGTCGCAAGAGCTCGGACTCGCGCTCTTGCGTCCAGACGAGATCCACGCGCGCTTGGAGAAGACGACGGACGACAAGAAGCGCGACGCGCTGTACCTCGAGCTCTTGAGCGCGTACGACGCCATGCTGAAGCTCATCAAGACCGACATGAGCAAGCTCCAGCAGCAGTCGAAGAGCGGCAGTGCGCTCGTGCGCACGGACATTGAAGCGCTCGAGGCACTCGACGAGTACGTGCGGTACCTCAAGCTCACGAAGCAAGTCGAGCGCACGATCGTCGTGTACAAGCAGCTCACGAGCGCGTCAGCCACTACGACGCCAGTGCGTGGGGGCGACGTCACGCACTTGCTCGATATGCTCGTCCAGAGCGTCGGCGAGATCTTGATGATCCCAGGTCTGAGCGACTTTGAGCCGCTCGTGAGCGCCAAGTACAGTGCGTACCAAGCGATCTTCAAAGCCATTCGCGCAGTCACGATCGCTCAGGCGTACCAGGACGACTGCAAGTTCTCCGAGGCGCTCGCGCTGTACCAGTACGCGTCAAGCTTCTTGGCGGACGGCGAAGACATTGTGCGCATCCACCCTGGCGCAAAGGACGTCGTGCTCCAGGAGTTCATCAAAGACCTGAGCGAAGAGCTCGTGGGCGCGCAGAGCCGCACGACAGCGCAAGCGTTCTTGGACGCTGCGCTCCAGCAAGACGCTGTGCAGTCCAAGCTCGCGCACTTGACGATTGCTGCGGGTGGTGGTGCATCGACCAAGTCGCGTCCGACCAAGTCGCTCTTGGAGCGCCAGCACGAGTACAGTGGCGGCTCGCGCACGGGCGGGTTCGAGATCTTGCGACTACCGCCCGACTTGCACGCAATTGCTTGCAAGCCTGTGCTGTTTGACGTCGCGTTCAACGAGCTCGAGATGCCGGACATTCGCGAGCGCATGAAGACTGAGGAGGAGAAGCGTGCAGAGGCCGAAGCGGCTGCTGCAAAGCCAGCAGCGACTGGCGGACTCTTTGGCTGGTTCCGCGGATAGGCAAGCGAGAGTGCGCAACGAGCCAATCGCGAGACAGCAACAGGAGAGACAGTCGGACCGACAAGTCGGACGAGCCGGCGAAGAGCGAGAGTGAGAAGCCAAGAACGAGCGTTAGATTTGCGTCCTCTGTCTATTGCAGGTGTGTGTGAGTGTGATGTCTCGCCTGCACGTCCGTCCTACTCGTCGACGTGGTCCTCTTCCTGCGCGAGTCGGTCGAGTTCGCGCTGGAACGCGAGCTTCTCGCGCGCCTCGAGCTCTTCGTCTGTGAGCGCAGGCGAGACGCGCGAGAGCAAGCGGAACCAGAGCGGGAACCAGATCGCAATGTACGCAAACACGCGGTGGATCTGGTCAAAGTAGCTACAGACAACGTCACGACACACGCGTGTAAGGACAGCGACCTCACTCCACACATTCACATACAAGAGCACGCAAGAGCAAGCAAGACGTACTCAGTGAACTCATACAGCAGCGTCGCTGCGACGCCGACTGCGATGAAGATGAGCACGTGCTGCTGGTCCTGCAGCGGACCGTAGTCAGGGATGTTCTTACGCTTCCACGGCGCCACGGGCTCAAACTGCTTGCGGTACTCCTCCTCGGATAGGAACTCCTCTTTCTCTTGCTCCTTCTGCGTTGAGTCTGCTGCTTTTGACGTCGCGAGCACGTTCTTTGCGTTGCGCTTCGAGCCCATTATGTTATTGCTGGTGCTTGTGCTGCTGTCTCGTGCTGCTGTAGCGGATGCCTTGTGCAGCGTGCCTTGAGCTGCTTGTGCTGCTCGCAATTGAGATGTTTGGCGATCGTCGGCAGATCATCATCACGAAAAGTCAGCACGAAAGACCTCACTATCTTCACATACAAAAACCAAATCAAGCGACTGCGTATCCCTGATTTTTATCACTATCGAAACGTCACTCCTGAAGCTGAATTACCTCCCTTCACACCAAGAAGAGCTCACTTGAGCACCAGGACAAGCAAGTCACTTGACGCTCGACGACTACGCGAGAAGGACAATGGAGAAGTACAGTCGTTGGTCCGACCTCACGACCGGCATCAACCCCTTCGTGCCGCAGCAAGCGCGTCTGCACAAGAACGTCGCAGTCAAAGCGCTGCAGCTGCTCGGTGGCACTGCGCTCGTGGTGCTGCGCGCGCCGCTCGTGCTCGTCGTTGGCGCTGTGCTCATTGTGACAAACGTCGTCACGTCCGTGCTCGCAATCGTGCCGTTCTTCGGTCGCTTGCTCAAGCGCCTGACCGAGTGGCTCCTCTGCTCGCTCCTGCTCCTCATCCTCGGCGTGTTTGTGTCAGAGGAGGAGGCGAATGCGCGCCGTCTCGGACTTGTGTACGTCTCGCTACAGCAGGATCTCTCTCTCTCTCATGGGTCTCAGTTGCTACAACACTCTTACTAACGAACCACTGGTACTATGGTGATGTCAATGCCCATAGTGCGCCAGGCGCAAAAGTAAAAGCGTCGAGCTCCATTGGCGCAAAGGACCTGATCGTGTGCAACCACACGAGCTTCATTGAGATTTTGTACCTCGCGCGCCGGTTCTCGCCGCTCTTTGTGTTTGTGAGCGACGACGGCGCGTCCAAAGGACTCGTGCACGTCTGCGGACTCCTCGAAGCGATCTACCGCGCGTTCGCACTGCCAGTCGCATTCGACCGCTCCACGGTACAGCTTTGCGCTCTAATATGTGTCAAATCGGTTATACGAGCGCAGATTATCGGATATGCAAGCACAGTACTAACCACCACGCTGCTATCGACAGCCGCGCAAGCTCGAAGACGTGATCCTGAACGCGTCGGGACCAGTCGTGATCTTCCCAGAAGGCGCAAGGAGCAATGGCAAGAGCATCCTCTCGTTCGTTCCTGTGCTCGAGCAGCTCCCGCACGAGCTCCAGAACAAAGCGCGCGGTGGCCGCAAGATACCACTGCGCGTGCACTTGCTCGCGTTCCGCTTTGACGCTGGCGCTGCAGGCTTCAGTGCGAGCCAGAGCGCCGGTGCTGGCTGGACGCACTGGTTCTGGACGACGTTCCACGCGTACCACTCGCTCCGAGTGACGCTCTTGAACGCAAAGGACCTGAATCTCCAGGAGCCAGCAGTGAAGACGCGCGTTGGGAGCAGCAGCGCCTCAACGCTCACGCGCGCACAGGTCGAGCGGCTTCGCAGTCTCTTGGCAGCGATGCTCCGGACCAAGACCGTTGCGCTCGGTGTCGAGGACTTTGTGTCGTTCAACGCGTACTGGGCACACGTGACCGCCGGTGGAAAGAAAGCGGCGTCCGAGTTCACGAACCGCAAGGCGCCGCACGAGCACGCGCAGTGGGCGACCAAGAAGTAGGAGATAGTGAGAGAGAGAGCATGAACGCACGCTGCTAGCATCTGGACGCTGTTCTGGTACTGCAGCTAGAATGACGAAGAGTACAATCAAGCTGTGCTCGTTTATCCGATTCTCGATGTGACCATGGACACAAGACCAATGACAGCCGAGCCACAGCGCCTCGGCTCTCTCACTACCTAGTGGAGCTTCATCACGAGCTCGTACACGCCGATCGCGAGCTCTGCTGCGATCAGAATGATAATGTACCACTCCATGCGCTCGCCCTTGTGGTGCGTCAGCACTTCCAAGAAGAACTGTCACGTACAAGAGCACACACACATCCATCCATCCATGCAGCCATTAGTCAGAGATCACACTCGCTACTGCAGCAGAGCAGCTCCTCGTTCCCAAGTGTA